>NCVS01000363.1:830026-857454 GCA_003055095.1 Goniozus legneri
CTCTCTCTCTCTCTCTCTCTCTCTCTCTCTCTCTCTCTCCTGTTAGCTTTCTGGTTACACGCCGAGCATTTCGCGATCGTCGCGTACCGACCGAAAACTAAGCGCGGTTTAACTGACTATACCGTGCACAGCGCGCTGATAGAAACGAGCTACCATTAAGCTCGGTCCATTTGACGCTTAAACGCTCGTGAGATTCCGACTCTCCGTGACCGTTTTCGCGTTATGCGCGGCAACTACTCACCCTTCTATACGGTCTAGTCACCACTGGCACTCTCGCGAGAGTGTCCGACGCTTTACAGTTCTTTTTCTCAAAATATAATCGATCGATCGGGAGCATGTCTCGGTACTGCTATTTTGAAAACACTCAGGTCCAATTCATAAATGATTATCGTTTGAATTTCTGCAAGACTGAGATTTACTTGATCCGTAAAATTTATTACTATATTCATTTAAAAAATTTAATCACGTTTTTAATTAACGAATGTTATTTGTTCAGAAAGTTTGCGTCTGAAAGATGAGGTTTTATAACATACTGGTAATATAATCAACTTAACAAGTTTATTACTGCATTACTATATTTACGGTAATACGATATTAATGAACTAAATTTTCCGCAAGCTACAACGTTTAATGTAAATAACCGATAATTTTTTACTTTGAAGTCGTCATAATACAGATAACGCCTGTTACATATGAGCCGTGTGGAATACCGTAGTCGTATGGTATTATAGTTTGAAAAAATTTTAAATGATAACTTAAATCGATGAACGCGAGTATGTTATAAACAAGACGTGAGAAAATTCTTATAATAATGAAATAAAAATGTTGCTATATAATTCGGTTGATTAACTTTTAATGGGAATGTAGCCATCACCCGTCAACCACCGTAACCGTAAATTCCTATTATAACCCTGGAATTTTCGTTCACTCTAATTATTTTCGAACGCCATTATGAGTTCGTATCGAGAAGTGTATTACTCAGTCGCTGGCCAGTTTTACGCACAATACGCACAGGATAGTTTCTAAATGAGTTTTCAACATTTCTCATTATCGATCCTCTTTCACAGGGAGGGGGGAAGGGGAAAAAAACCTTTGCAGGGGCAAATTATGACGCTACCGGCAATAACAGTGTCGTATTGTTTTACGATCGTGAACGCTACCGGTTAATATGTTCATCGCGAGAAACGCAAGTGAGACGTGAAGAGAAAAAACATATCCCAATAAACGTTTATGATCGTATAACGCTTGACGCGATCGTATTTTCCTAACCACGCACGCTCATCCGATAGGGCGCATGCGCGCTAATATTCCGTTCGGCGTCATTCACGCACACGAGCCATCTACTCAACGATATATTTTTTTTCTATGTAAACGTGTTAAATGGACAAATACAAGCTCATAGGGTGTTCAATTTTAAAGAACCGAAGCGCTCGGGCGAAGTTGTCCGATACGAGGCAACGTTTACGGCAAACGGTATTTCGCGTGTACCGGGCTCGTTACATCCCCGAGTTCGAGACGTGCAAAGAGAGCGCAGCTCGAATTGGAGCAATTTTGCAAGTTCCTTTCCGGCCGTGATAAATTCGCAACTATACCGATGTTCCTAGCATTAATAACAATTATCTGAATTCCGAGGCGAGGAAGCCCTACACGTTTTCGGTGCGTTTCGGAAGCCCACGCTCGTCGGTCTTACGTAAAATATATTTAACCCGAAAGAGAGATTCATTCCCGAGTCGAAATTTAAGTACAGTTTTGAACCTAAATAACATAAATTTCTTTGTTCTTTTCCGCCACTGGTCATATATAGGCCTGGTTTCAACGTTTTAATTGTACCACTTGGATATGTATAAGATAAACGGAATTAATAAATGTCGGTTTGAATTTACATAAAAATTTAAAATCTCGAACGCTGTCAGATATGACTTGTAAGTTCAAAACGACATTTAAACTTAGAAAGAATACGAAAGTAATTTCTATATGTGTAATTGTACATATTAATTTTAATTATTTATTCCCGCTCTTCATCATTTACAGTTGAAGCTATAACATTTTTACCATCGATATCAATTTTAACACAGACATGCATAAGATTTTGTGAACATTATTTATCGTCACATTCTTTTTAATTTCTTTTCGTTTATGTAAATCCATAGGTTTGAAGTTTTTAACTCAAAGTTAAAATGTGAATGTTCAAACTGGTACTTGCTAATATTTTAACATATATCCTCAATAATTCATCATTTTCATTTATAGAAAGAAATTAATCTCATTTAATTTCTCTTTATAAATGAAAATGATGAGTTAATGAGAATATGTATTAAAATATTAGCAAGTACCGGTTTGAACGTTCATATTTTAAGTTCAAGTTAAGAACGTCTAAATTGAAGCTTATGGTAAGAACGTTTTCAACAGACCATAGGTTTCGGAAGTTCAAATCAGTACTTGTAAAAACTGTTTTGAACCTATTTTGAATAATTCGGGACGTAACTCCTCAATGTAGGTTGAAAACGGACTCAAATCACGTTATAGCTTCGCAATCGCGACCCTATTCTTAACTTTCTTGTCGTTGATAGGTTAATAACGTTAAGGAGAGTATTTAAATTTCGACTCGGGTTGGTTTTGAAACCAACAATTGGATACTTGTTTGCTTCAATTTGTTAATTTACACCCAATAATAAATACATATAAATAAAATACTCATAAAAAAGCTTATAAAGTTCGATATAAGTAGCTGATTTTTAAAACAAATATCTGTTTCGTTAGGTTTTTTTTTTGGGAAGTGTACAGCAGATTTTGTTTCTCTTAGGAGTTAATAAAGTTCCTGGGACATCCTGTATACATTTAATCCAGATTGATGTTTCGAATCCGGGGACGTTTTTAATTTTTCGTTCAGCTCTCTAGACGGAAATGGGAACGGGGAAAAAGTACACGACGCGCGCAGTATATGCAGGTAAACAAAAATGAATTTCGACGCTCCAATCTCCGTTCTACGTCACTCTAGCGCGCTCTCGAGCTAGATGACGTTTGTGACAAACGACGCGAGAGACCTGCGAGAGCGAAGCGAGCGTAAGAAGCACAACGATGCGCGCATATAAGACGTAGGTGGGGGAGCCTGTGAGACAATGCGAGAAAACCGGACATGCTCGAGTTGGATGAGAGAGGCGCGAGACCCGGTCGATACACGACGAGATGATAGGCGAGAGAGAAATTACGCACGAAAAACCAAGACGCGACGTGGCGTTTGATTAAACGAGAGTAACGCGAACCAATATTCGCGTAAATATTTAATCTTCGGTCATTCGATTTATGAAAATCATTTAATCGCGTCGGATTACGATTTTTCAATCTAGCCGCAAATTTCCCGATCATTGTAAATTTTTAACGAACTATTGATGTTAATTAAGATTATTAAATGTTCCGAAATAACATGGTATAATCCATACATATTCGCTTACAACATATTACGATACATTATTGCTGGTGCAAATTATGATAATTGCGAAATGTGTTTATGCAAAGTGACTCGAGATAAAATAGCTTTGTAACAGAGGTTATATTTTGTTGATTACTGGCATGAATTTGGTCGAATGATGTATTATCTTTGACAAGTTACCAAAAATATCGGCGACGCTTTGTATATCGTCTGTAAAATGCAAATTTTGCGAAGTAGTTAACACCAAAGAAAAATGTACATAGCCAACTCTATTACGCAAGTTACTCCTTTTTTATTACTACAAGTTAAACAAGTCGATACTGTTAGCAGACGAGAAAAATCAAAATACAAACAAGCGCGAAAAGTGTTTCCATTACGAGCTCTTCGGCAAACTGCTATTTAATGCAATAACTTGTTGCCCGGAACGAAAAGATGCGTATTGACCGTTGTTCGTGAATCGATAGACACATTCTTGAGGATAAAAACCACAGTTTCCCAATTGATCACTCTCTCTATCTTCTTTTTTCCTCGAACACATCTCTCGACTCGATAGAAAAGAGCGGTGAAAGCGTGGAACGGTCCACACGGATTTTATCCAACTGTTCTTGGGTACGAATACTCAATTAAGAATCACGTACGTTCTTCACGTAAATAAATCACCGTTTTCATTTTAAATATAATTAACAAAAGAATTCGCACCGAATCTTGCTAATTGAAATTAATATTTTATAATTAAAAGTAGCCTTTGGAAAATTTAATTCTCATTCATTTCTTTATTTTCTCTGACTTATTTATTTATTTGTTCTAGTTTTTCTGTAATCGCTCTGTACGTCGTTATGTTATTAGGTAAATCTCAAATTGCTCATTTAGAACAAGCAGGATAATAGATATCAATAATTTCACTCCAGTTGAAAAAATATATTTTTTAACTCGGGTTACATCCAACCACTTACTCAAACATATGTGAACGAAGGAAACATCAGGTAGAAGTTACATTGTAAAAATCTATATAACAGGTATAAAATGAGAATAAGACAGAAAGCAGCGGGAAGAAAGGGACGAAAAGGCAAAGAAAAAGAGGAACGCGGTTTTGGAAAAACACGAAGGAAAACCCAAGTAGGTAGAAAGTACGGTGAACGAGAGGCAAAATTCGCGTTCGGAGAAAAGATCGTACGTGGAATGAGAGAGAGAAAAAGAAAGAAAGAGAGAGAGAGAGAGAGAGAGAGAGAGAGAGAGAGAGGTAAACGTCGACGAGTCACACGGAGGAGGACGAAGGACGACTGGCGTTGTGCGAGAAGGACGCGATGGGGGGTCCGAGTAAGAGTGAGATAGAGAAGAGTGAGTGCGAGCGAGGCAAAAGAGGAGACCTACATACTACGGCGGGGCCAATGAGACGGCGCAATGTGGCGATACGGCAGGCGATCCTCAGTTATCTCCCTCTCTGTCGAACTCACGCCGACCTGGCTGCAGCCGTCTCTCTCGGCGTCCGCTCACGCGCGCGCAGTCCTCCACCGCCGCGCGCGCTGCCCCCCGACAGCGCGAGTTCTCTCCTCTCCGTTTCCTAGTGCGCCGTGCGAGTCGCGCGGCTCTGTCCCGTCGTTCAGTCGCTCGCGAACCATCTCGCACCACGCACCTCGTTCGCTTTACTTTTTACGTCCGTTTTTTACGTTCGCCTATTATCTCGACGGCAGTTGAACTCGTGAGAATGTGTAAATTTTCGTTGCTAGCTCTGGCGGCTCTTGCCTGCCTGGCTCTGACTACGGCCGAGTCGAAGCTCAAAGTCGACAACGTCTACGTGCCCGAGGTGTGCGATGTCAAGTCGAAGAAGGGCGACCAGCTGACCATGCACTACACCGGTACGCTCCAGGATGGTACCAAATTCGACTCAAGGTCAGTCATCAGAAAATCAAACAGTTCAGAAAGCAAAATGGAGTTGTAGGCTGTGTTCTTGGTGGTTAGGTTTGTTTTGCTGTGTTCAGCTGTGAGACGGAAGCGTGGGCAGGCCTTAGAGATCCTTGATAACATGCTCTCTTTCTCTATCTCTCTCTCCCTCTCTCTTTCTCTCTCACTCTCTTACTCACTCTCTGCCGCGTGGCTAAATCACGCCGCGCGCAACGCGTTTGCGCGTTCACGGCGCAGCACGCCGCTGGGATGTATGCAATCGTGAAAAATAATCTGACTCTCTATCTACCCGCGACGTTAACGCGTCGCGCGATTAATCGACTTTCGAGGGTTTGTTAGTGCGATTTTTTACACGAGATTGGGGAAAAAAGAGGGAGAGAGTATTAATTCCGGTTTATCTCGCGAGCGATAAATCCGATATCGTATTTTTCGACTTTCGCGGTTTCGAAATATCGATTATCGTGCCTATCGAACTCTAAATAACAACAAGTGGTGGCTTATTTCACTTTTGAATTTTTGCGGTCGACGGTGTCGAGTGACGTTGAAATATTTTCACGAGGGTTTATTAATTTATCTTCCTTTTTTTTAATCGACAGCGCACTATGGATGCGCGACTCGTTGATGAATTATGAATGCTCACGTGAGCGATACGAGCTGTAGATCACCGCGGAGCGCGAGATTTCTATCGCGGCAGCGATGATGCGAGCTCGCGCGAAGATCGAACGACGCGGGGATCAAAACTTTCCCGCTATTTTCACCGTGATGAATGTTGCCGAGTGCGAATACCACGTGAGCGACTATTCTCGAGCGTATTACATTATTAAAAAAACATCTCCCGTGGTGGACGATACTCGCCCTGTTTCGACGATCCGCTAGAGTTATTCGTCAATTTCAAAAAGTTCTCGTAACGTATAACTCGGCATGTTTTTTTTCGGCAATTGGAGTACAGTCGTTACGATGAACTTTAACTCTGGAACTACTATCACGTGCCAGTTTTACTCCATTTCATTTTAAAACTGTTATTGAAATGCCGTTTAAAAAATTGTCCATAATTTTAATACCAATACAGTAAAATTTTGTTGATATTTATCGTTTCTCCACCCGATTCGTTAAAACTTGGAATAGCGAATATGAATTGAGTATTGTAAAGTTCTACCGTGATCTACAAATTGAATCTCAACGAGATAACGCGATGTAGCGAATCAGCGATGGCAGCGTGCAGAAGGAAGAGTTATTATATCCGTAACACTCGCTCGGAGTCCTACCCGCATTGGTAGCTTCCCGTCCGAACGAGTAATAGTCGTTTTGTAGGTTAATTGCAGGTTGGTCTCGAAGTGACGAATTTGGCATAGCTGATCGATCGAAGCTATCCCGTTTATCCGCCCGAAGATAGCGGGGCCGTTGTTGCCCCTGTTTTGACTTACTCCGCGATTCTCGACGGCTCCGCCGTTAACAATGAAATCTGGTACGCGAAATCGGCAAAAGTTTACACTATCATCCTCGCGGCGAAAGTATCGTCTCGTTAAAATGTATCCATAAAAAGGGAAATGATCGATACTTGGAAACTTTCGGCGAAGAAAAAACCGATAAAAATGTTTCCTCGAACAGCTGGAAAGTTTTGGTAGCGGAGAGAGAAGGGGGGATAGATTAAACGACTTTTAATCCGGTGGGCCGGGATGATAGCCATTGTGTCATTTGCATCCAGTTTAACGGTGGAAATGCCCGAGGCGTTTGTCGATCCTGACAGACCGTAGGACCGAGATGGGCCGAACTGGAGGGGGGAAACGGTAAAAGGTCGGTCGGTACACAAGCTGACCGCCTTGCCGCTCAAATTGTTTCGTGATCCGTTACGAGTGCCGTTAATCGAGAACCCTGACGGGTTTTCTCGCACGAGAGCGAGAAAAAAAATAAACATATTTCAGGGTCGGCGAACGTACGATACCTATTATGGCTTCTAACTCCAATAAAAAAGAAATGTGTGTTACAAAAGATACAGAAATGCAAAAAAGTTTGGAAAAAATGCATAACGGTCGAATTTAATTGAAAATTGTTTACGAACATTTTTTTTTATCGAATTGGTCGAGATTTATTATTAAACTGATTAGATTTTTTTAATCGAATAGATCGATTCCAGCTGAAACCGATCGTTCGTTACGAATTTGGAGCCGCCTCGACGATCTCGCTGCCGGAAAATTATAATTCAACGGTGCTTATAAAATATGAAATATGTACACGATTTTTTTTTTATACTCTAAAAATTGAGTTTCGACCCTCGACGATGTTTACGAGCCTCCCGTCCCGGGGCCATTCAGATCCAACGAGATTTTAATGCACTTTTTCCGCCCCCTCGCCGCGTGTCTCGTCTCGTCGCGCGGGAGAGCGAGCACTCGAACTCCTTCCACTCGTTTGCTCGTCGGGTGCCCCTCTCCGAGTTCGTGACTCGCATTCCTATATTCCGTGAGCCGTGCATCGCTCGCCTTTTGGTAACATGCATACGTACGGCAAGAGGGCTCTCTCGGCGAAAGCGAGAGAGAGAGAGAGAGAGAGAGAGAGAGAAAGAGAAAGAATATACCTAACGCACTTCCGCTTCGAATCGTCGTAATAAAACGACGTTTTCACATTGAACCCATACCCGACGCGAGTATACATATTCGCGTATACGCATACAGCTTATGCGAAAAGGAAAAACAGTACAACGAGTAAACGTCACGTCCACATCACGAAAGGGAAACGTTTAATCTGGTCGCTCCGAGAGAGCCGAATCGCTGGACGCCTGTCTTCCATCTGCTTTCGTTATTTTCCTTTCTTCCCTTTTATCGCTCTTTCTGCTAAATTTTACTTTTGAAAGGTACGATAGCCTCTGTTCTGCGTGACTTTTATAACGCGATTTTACATCGAATTTTTTAATTATTATTATCGTTTATTTTTTCAAATTACAATTCTAAGAATAAAAATTTGTCAAAATAAATCAATATTCATTTGAAAATAAAGATGTATTGAATTCGATAAAACAAATTGTTAAAAATCATTAATTATTGGTTGAACTAATTACTAGTCAAACCATCATTTTGTCTAATGAATTAAATATTTATTTCCATATATGCAAATATATAGTAAATTCTACAAATTTTCATCGTTAGTGCTTACTCTGCCAAGTTATTGTTTATTTTTACCCTGAATGTGTTTCAATTCTGATTCACAACATGGGAAATTCCAACGCAGGAGTTCGAAACGGGAAGTCGGTCGAACGAAAAGTGGACGGAACAAGGTCGTGGTCGCGAGAGTGCCCGAGTGGAAACTCGTTCGGTCGAGCGATAATGGTACGTCGCGCACGCGTGTCTACCGTCACGATAACGCGTTATCGTGCTCTCCTGGTAGCGAACGTTCGTCGTATGCACGCATCGTCGTTATCTGTGGTCTAGGAGCTCTCGCGTAATGACACTTTTGCCGCTCGGGAGTATCAACGCATCCGGCTGGTCACTGCTCGATATCTTCATCGCCTCGAGACGCTAACTCGACTCTGACGGTCATCGCGGGTCGAGTTGAATCTCCAAGAACCGACTGCGATATTTCCTTATCGTGCGATTAAATAACTCTTGTTTGTCAAAACTCGTCGACGGACGGAGAAACTTCCTTTCGAGAACGAGCAACGGATATCGCAGCTTCTCGTAATTGCGAGTTTATACGATTTGATTCCATAGAGCGCGAGAGGATAATACGATCCTTGTAGGGTACTTTTCGTGCGATTGCGCGAGACGGATGTACAAAAGATAACTCGAGCCGCGAGCTCCGATGAGGAAAGATACTTTGCAATTTAAAATTGAAGGAATCTCGCGTAAGTTCTTATTGAAAAACTCATCAACAATTTCTGTCTTTTACGTACCCTCGTTGAGATTTGGATCGGTGGGGTTTTCATTTTCTTAATAATCCTCTTGAAAAGAACTCGGCTTCCGTTACCTTTTTATAAAGCGCAAAAATCGTTCCATAAACAGGAAGTCGATTCGTCAGGATAGAGCGGTCCGGAGAGCGACCTATACTTCCACGTTTATTCTCACTTTGACGTTTTTTCCTCCTCCTCTCGTTCCTTATACACACTCTTCTCGATTCGCGTTAACTTTGAGAAAAAAGCTCTCTCTTCCATTTCCCGTTGCCAACTACAATAGAGTTCAAATTTCATAGATACGTAATCTAAAAATATGAAATGCAGATGAGCTATCAACTCTACTTTATTACAAAAAAAATTTTTTTTTAAATTTTGATTAAAAATTTCTCTATTTCTACGAAAAAAAAAAAAATGATCATAAGGTATAGTTCGAGAATTCTCGCTCGGGTTCAATCGGATTGAACCCGAAGTAATTTCTAGCCAGGGGGTCATCACCGAGCTGACTCTCGACGAGCGATACGCGAAATTGTGACAACGCACGAACGAACGACGAAACGCACGTGAACGGAATCACGTAAACGTAGACTCGATTCGAGGCGGGAGAGCAGGACGAGTTCTATCAAAAATCTATTTTCGCTGGGGTGTAAGAACGGCGAAATTATTGGCTGGTTTCGTTTGTGCTCGAGCGCGGGTTCAACGACCACTTTGTACCCGAATAAATACGACCGCATAATACGAGTTTCCGCGCGACTTGACGCGCCCTACGCGCGCTGAATTCGAGCCGAACGTTGGAATAACACCGAGGAAGAGGAGCTGAGAAATAAAATCTGATTTGGACCTAAACCTTCTGAAACTGAGACCTGATTACGAGTTTTTGCGTTAGCAAGATTCAGCCAGGGTTTATTTGAGATATTTTAAGAGATAACAAATTTTTATTTTCAGCATATCTGGTCTTAATTTCAAGTTTAGATCCAAATCAGAATCTATTTTTCGATTCGGGAAGCAGAGAGATCCGTTGAGAGAGGAAAAGAGAGCTAGAGGAGAGGGAGATTATTCAACTCTTTCTCGTCCGGTGTTCTTTGAGCGTCGCGAAACGACCCGAGAAAAAGGGATCGGACGAGATAGCACAGTCGGTCCATTATTAATTAAGAAACACGCCCGGCCTATGGCAACGCGGCTGAATAGAAAACACGAGACGAGCCTTGCTCGTTTTCCATGCTCGCTAACGGAGGTTGAGAGGAGAAAAGAGTGAGAGAGAGAGAGAGAGACAACAGAGCGTTACTAGATTTAATTAGCGACTGGGAGAATCTTGGGGCCGTTAGGAGTGCGGGTGAAATGCGAGAGGGATGGAAAAACCAAAGATGGTGAGTTAAGAGGATGAAGGGTGAAGAAAAACTAGAGCTTGGTTCAGCGGTAGCTCAATTTGGTAACGCGGAGAACGCGAGAGGAGTTATATACGCGGGAGCGAAGTTCGAGAAAAGGGGTTAGAAGAGGCGCGTGTACGCGCGCATGTTGCCTCGTAATGTTTTTCAACCGAAGGAAATTCGTATTACAAAGTTACGCCAGACCACTCGCGAGGAAAATTTTGTCTACATACTCGTATTTCAACTCAGAAAAAGAGAAAGACAGATAGATAGATGTAAGATTTATTGTTGAAATTAAACAAAACAAAATTACAGAGGTTGCGTAAGAAACTAAATTGCAAATAAAAACAGTAAAACAAAGACATCAATAGTACGCTGTGTAAATCGGAAAGAGGATCTGTTAAACTAAACCGAAAACTAAAACAGCGAATATCGCAATTCCGGTGTAAACCAAATCTCGATCAATTTCAGCTTGTAACCGAACAGGCAATCAATCTCTCGCCGAGTCAGCGTATTATTTTTCCTGGATTTTCCTTTTTTTCGAAAATCGGTTAATTGTAGTAAGAGAACTCGACGATTAAAACTGCTGACGCAGCGAATCGGAGGCTAACATTCGACCGTGGTATCTTTCGATCAATCGTCCTTCCCGAAATTTCACTCGTGGCGTGTGTCTCGGGCGTACGCGTGCCCGCGTTTGTCGGAAATTCGCCGTCCCGCTCGCTCTCGTCGCGAGCGCGTCACGACGCCGTAATTAACCAAACGCGCACGCCCATCTTCGCGACATAAGTTAATTAATTAACTGCGCCCGAGCATAATAAACCTGTTCCCGACGTGGCAGCGATTACACACTCGCGTCCGCGCTCACCCAAACCAATCCGCGTACCCGCTCGCATTAGCCGTAATAATAGTTCGGATATTCCCTTACACGGGGAATTTCGTTTAGCGCAATCAACCTGGAATAACACGAGTATCGATGCGTGTTGCTCGTTATTATAATTGCCGGACATATAATAGCTCGGAAATTAATTCGTTTCGATAATCGATTATCGTCTTCCTGGAAAATTTCATCTCCGCGTTTCCGTCACTTTCTAATGTCGAGTCGGAAGTTGTCGGCAAGATAAAAGAGTAAGAGAGAGAGAGAGAGAGAGAGAGAGAAGAGAGACAGTGAAAGCATCGCGAGGATGGCCTCGGAACGCGGAACTCTCGTAGAAAGTGCATCGTCGTTGCACATGCACATATAGATATGCATTCGTGTTCATTCCGCGCGTGTATGCAACGACACAGAAACGCGCCGAGATACGGGATTTCAATTAAACCGCATTGTTCGTTATAAACCGGAGTACAGTTGCCCGATGTTTGGCAAGCACCGAACTCTGGGGGCTCGACTATTTCACAGTGCCGAGCATTCGCGTCTCGTATACACACGAGGAAATTCGCTGTGGCGCTTCCGAGGGATCGCCTTGGCGTTATGCATGGCCCGGGACGAAAAATAAGATCTGATTACAGTCTCGTGTAAACCCCGAACGAGTCATGAGCGTTTGGAAATTTTCCACAAATTGGGTCAAACATCTCCAACGGCTCAAAACGAAATTTACTTTTCACGGAGTCGTCTTAACGGTCGTTCACGTCGGATTTAAACTGTCGTTAACCTCGTAGAGTCGAAGAAGCGATCTTGTTATCCCTGGCCTAGAATGGAATCTGAATAAAGTTTTGAATATTCGTAAATTGATCCGGAATCGAATGTAGGTCAGAATTGAATAAAATTGTCGTTTGAATGCTATCGCGTGAACGACGAGATCGATTTCGGGACAATTTTCGAATATTCGGATAATCATTTTTACATCTCGCCTTCTCTCCTCTTTTGCTTATTTTTCTTTTTTCTCGCTCCGATCGATCGTATAAGTAAGGCTGAAATGACGCGTCTCAGTCTGTCTCCGCTGTCTCGATTATTTCCACGACTATGGATAATGAAAACGTCAGATGGGAAAAAACAGTGGAAGAAAAAGTGGCGAGGTGAGGAATAAGAAATCTCGAGAGCGAGGTGTAAATAAGGCGGAAGGAATACCGACGATGAATTTTAATTAGGTTTCAAAACTCGTTATAAGCTTCTCTCTCTCTCTCTCTCTTTCTCTCTCTTCCCCTCGCTCGCTCACAATTTCCACCGTTATTGTTATCATTAACAGTTTGCCAATTAATTTCGCTCGCGAGAATGCGTCCTGTCGGATGGTTTACGCTATATGTACGTGTATGTGTACGGTATATAGGGACGTTTTGCGATATCTCCGGTGAGAGAGAGTAAACGGTACCGGCGGCCCAGCCGGGTCACCGTAATTCATCGCATTATTCGCCGGTTTTTGCTCGCATCGTACCCGAGAGCTCGGTTTCGCGGAGAAGAAGCTCTCGTCCTACAGCAGGTGCAACGTGACCTCATCACCGTTAAGTCGAGACGGCACCGCAAAAGCTCCTTTATCGCGTGCGGTAAACGCCCTCATCTGCCTCCACCTATCCAGTCGAAATTTACTCTTAATATCCGAAACGCGCGCGTAGAGAAATCTTTTGACGCTCTCGATTTCGTTACCAGTTTTTACCATTTTCGTAATTCTTCCAGCCGAAATACACAATCTCGAGTTGGGCGATTTTTTTTAGATTGAAACGATGAATTATTTTTTAACTCGGGCACATAGTTACCTATACACACAATCCGACTTTACGGCCAATTAGTCTTTTATGCACGACGATCGCGATAATATGTCGCGATTTTCGCGTGCGCGACAGCAGATTGCGCATAAACTCGCTC
This sequence comes from Goniozus legneri, assembly GCA_003055095.1. NCBI lineage: Eukaryota > Metazoa > Arthropoda > Insecta > Hymenoptera > Bethylidae > Goniozus > Goniozus legneri. The sequence continues at coordinate 843,403 of NCVS01000363.1, forward strand.
TTATCCCGTATTTTTCAACAACCTACGGTCACGATTGCGAGGTATATGTCTATCTGCGACGTTTAAAATGCGAGTCGAATTCGGAGGAAGGCAATCCCGAGTCGAATCGTTCGCTCCGAAAAGGAAGAAAAAGTCCAACTGAGCCTTTTTCCGACAGGAAAAGTGCGTAATTCAAATTTCATATCTCTCATGGAAGTTAAGAGGAGTTTGAATTCAGCGGGGTACCTTTAAATTCCTCCTTTTCGACGGTCTGTATCGACTCGAATTTTTTTCTCTTTCTCTCTCGTCCTCGAATACGTCCCCGCCGTTTGGTATAAATTTCGAGTCCTCGAGGAAAATCTTTCGGAAATCAACTTTCCGCATTTCCGTGCTCCGGCTGAGGTACGGAAGCGCTTCGCGAAAAGGAGCAGCGGTGGTCTATATATACGTACAGGCTGGCGAAGGAGGAGAAAGAGATAGAGAGGGAGGGAGAGCGAAAGCTGGAGGAAGAGTAAAGTTGTTCCAAGAAATGAAAGATTCAGTCTCACGTGGGCTGGAGACGGTCTCTGCTCCCGAATATATCTTACCCACCTCCGCCTATCTCCGTCTCTTTTCCGTTCACAAACGAGGCGAACCAAACCGAAGACGTCGCGTTAAATTTCGACGCACGAGCACAGTCTCCCTCTCTCTCTCTCTCTCTCTTTTCTTTCTCCATCTCTTACCACCCCTATATCCTACACGGGTATCCCCGTAGTGGCGATTAAACATTAAAGCGAGCGCTCGAGAAGAGCGAGAACTCTCCGGCACGCATAGGAACACAACCCCTCTATACACGCGCACCCTCCATCTCTCCGTTCCGTACGTGTACAGCACGCGTGACAAAACGATCCGCAAAGCGGAATCCGCTAGTCGCGTTTCGCGATCACGCGATCGGGGAAGAAAAATTTCACCGGCTCGCGCTTCGGCTTCTCGAGTTTCCCCGGTCATCGTACCGGAGCTCGCTCACGCAACGACCCTTACGGTGCATTCGCGTGATAACCCCACCAGCCGTCTTTCGACGTTCTTATATTATAGCACACAGCTCTAATTCGCATACACGATGAATGTATTCGGCCTCGTAAATCACGCGATTAAGCCGGAGTGAATAAATTTTCCTCAAGGATAAACACCTGACGTAATTCAACGATTCGACACGCTGCTTCTGTTTCGATTCATTATTTATTGGATTTGGAGAGAAATAATAAGAATCGATAAAATAAATATCAAAATAAACAATTGAATGTCGTAAAGAAGAACTTTATATCTTATTTTTTGAGAATATCGATAGATTGGCACATACACGGAGAGAAAAAAACAGTAATGTTCACAATGCTACATAGTAATCAAACTTATATTTCAGAAAACTCATAAACGATACTATGTGAAATAGTAATCATTACAATGTACATGGTAATATTTACTACGTGACATAGTAATGAAGAAAATAGGAAATATTGCTATGCTGCATAGGGATGAAAACTATAGGAAATGGTACTGAATACCATGTAACATAGCAGTCGTTACTAATATATATTTTTGTTACTAGGCTCTAAAATGGCAATTCACGGATGAGTATGATTTCGGGGGCTGAACGGAATAGCCGCGGCTGCGCCTCGGCTATTTAATGTTAAAAGATAAACATAAATATTAAATATATGTGCGCTACGACATCTGTGTAAGATAGTAATCGTTACTATGTTGACATAGTTGACGTTACCATTTTACATAGTGGTATTTACTATGTCAAATGAATTTTGTCGGGTGAAAATCATCGTTACTATGTAACGTAGTAATAATTACTATGTAACGCGTAGTAATAGTTACTATGTTGCATTGTGAACATTACTGATTTTTTCTCTCCGTGTACATTCTCATCCGGCAAAATTCTTGATTTTCCAATCTGAGAATTATCAAGGTGGCGATTTCTCGAGGCGGTTTGCGGCTGAGCTGGACAATGCGCGCGCGTAACGCACGCTCGAATCGGACGGGATGCGCTAGTGTGGCTAGTGCAAGGGCAGCAGGAATTCGCCGCTGCGGGACCAAACGCGGTAGTCCGGGTATGGTCAAGTGGTGAGGGGTGATAGTAGAGAGAGGGAGATAGATAGGGAGAGATAGAGCGAGAGAGAGAGAGAGAGAGAGAGAGAGAGAGAGAGAGAGTGAGGGTGAGTGGGACGAAGAGGGAAGAGTGGGTCTCGACCGTCAGGAATTCACTGCTGGCCGAGCTAAGGAAAGGAAAAATGGCCGGGACTCGCTGAGTTTGCTCCCATAGGATAACCATTCTACCCCGCTCACCCCATCTCTCTTTCTCTCTCTCTCTCTCTCTTTTTCTCTCTCTCTTCCCCTCTGCCACCAACGCATCGCAGTTTATAATGTAATCTCCTGAAACTCATCGATCTTTCGACCACGCGAGAGCTCGCGACGTCCGCTCGCATGACGACGCTTTCATTGTTACACGTTTAACAGATGAAATCCTTGCTCCATATCACCCTACCTACGCCCTTACCGACCCCTCGCGATAGACCCGCGAACGCCGTATTATTATGCTAAGTGGACAATTTTTCATGGGAGGATATATTTCACCGTCCGTGGGTTTGTCGAATCGGAAATTCGCTCAGAGTCCTTTCCCGTCCGATTAAGAAATAATCTCGCACGGACGAAGCTCGCGAGCCGATTTTCGCGTTGCTGAAAGAGATGAGGGGTATAAAATCAAAATAGAAAGAAGGGGAAATTAAACGGGAGGCTAGGAAAAGCTCCCAACGCAAATACGAAAGTAATTTACTTTGCGGCCTCTCTTCTCTATCTCTCTCTTTCTCTCTCTCCTCTCTCTCTCCTCTCTCTCTCTCTCTCTCTCTCTCTCACTGAACCTGCACATATACGTATACATACGTATAGGTGCACTCCTGGCGACGGTACACGAGAGCCGGGAAAGAGGGAATACGTAAGCGCTTGTATGCGCACGCGGGTGCAATGAACATTCCGATCGGCGCCTTGTAGAGCACACGTGCCTCTATTGTATATAAGGTGTCCCAGAATTATTGCATTCCTTTCTGTTGATCGTAAAAATACAATTTTTGCAAAACTTTAGCCGAAGCTTCCACATTTTACCTCGGTCAAGCAAACTGGACAGGACGTTAATTGCGCGATTCGATTACAGCGCCGGAATATGTTTCAATCAAAAATTATAAACGGAAGCGCATGTTTTTTTTAACGAATTTTTACGCGGCGGAAATACATTTATCGATTTATTTTAATAGAAGCGCTTATTGACGTTGTTTAATTAATTACAAACATGTGAGTAATCAAAAAAGCGATACGTTGGACGTTTTCATCGTTTTTATAAATTTAGTTGAGCCGTTTTGCAACACACCCAGTACGCGCATATGTACACAAAGCGGGGAGAAATAAAACGCGAAAATTCTTTTGATCGACGATGCATCGAAAATTACATCCTAAGGATACCGAGCGGTGAGTGCGCGCGTGTGCATACGAACGCGTGCATCGCTCGCGAAAGCCGAAAGAGAGAGAGAGAGAGAGAGAGAGAGATGGAAAGGCATCTCTACATAATATAAATATATATTACAGACACATGGGCGTATATGTATAAATGACTCGCGAGCGCTCGAATTTTTCCGTGCACTCGTTTGACTTTTCCTCTCGTTTCGGCTGCACCTCTCCTCTTTCTCTCTCTCCTCTCTCTCTCTATCTCTCTCTTTCTCTCTCCCTCTTGCGTTACATTTTCGAGGCCACGGCGAGCAGCGCGTCTCCGGTGACTCCAGAACTCGCGCGAAATAATTAACAACCCTTGTAACGAGACTCAGCGCTCGGCCCCTCTCTCGAAATTAAGCGCCCGCACACGGCCACTTGAAATATTTACCGACGGCGATTTTGAGCAGTCTTCCGCGTGGGTGCATCAGTTCCCATGACCGCAACGCCGACCTCAACGTACCAGACTAAAATATTTCGCCGTAGTCGATATGTATCTGTTATTAACCCCTTTTTATAATTCGACATTTCCTTTTATTTTTAGTTCTAGTTTTGTCGAAACGGCTTTCAAATTGTATGGTTGTATTAGATAAAAATCGATTAGATCGCAAATGTACATTTTTTAGTTATTCACAAAGTTATTCTGAGCTTTATACAAGCCCGCGATTTCAACGTCGGATTCTCGACTCTCCTGGAAGGCTGTACAACCAATCCGTTATATTAACCCGATATTCTCGACTTTTTAATTCGCTTGTCTCGCGTTAAGGCGATTCGTTATAATTACACCAGGCGTTGCCAGCGTGGCACTTTACCGCGGTTATAAACTCTAATTAACGGCGGAAAAAGGGCGCAAAACCCGGTGTAAAATTCAATCGTTTCGCCGGGGGTGGTGGGCGCGAGAACGAGGCTATTTTTTTCTCTCCATGTCGCGTTTCCACTCGGAGGGTTGTAAACAACGTGTCGTCGTCGTCGGCTAACGAAGGCGTCGACATTAGAGGAAATTAGTCGAGCGCGTAGGTTGGTTGTGTCGCGGCAACCGAGAAAGTCGAAGCACCGACGGTGGTGGAGCTGTCGATGCGGAGCTCATCAGTCCGTTCGAGACGCGCACGAGCGAGCCCCGTATACCTTGGCCCCCGTCGCTACTCGTAATTTATGTCAATTTCATTTTCCGCTCTCGCTGGCACTTTGCGCTCGCCAAGGCCCGATGCGAATGACAGCGAGCTCTCGCGAGGAATACAGGATGCGCCCGCATACCGTCTCTATCTATCTATCTCTTTCTCTATCTTGGAAAACGATACCTCTACTTTGCACCTTCCGGAAAATATTCGCGGATCGAATCAACGTCGGGTAATAACATCGCGAATATCGAATGAGGGGCGTATTTCTCGCGGCGACCTCTGTGAATAAAGAATCGCGATTTGAAAAGCGAGCGTTTATTTTGTATTCTCTACTCAATAATTTTTTTTTATTCTCAATCGGTTTGGTTAATCAGTGTAAGTACCAAAATTTTGGATCGCCAAGGTTAAAATCAGGAAAGTTCCGTATCGGTATTCATACTTTACCTTATTAAGAAACGGAAGGCAACGAGCAATTTGCCGAGTGTTAATGTTTCGAAAGTTTATTAAGAATTTTGGTGCGCAAAGGCATTCCGCGTTCGAGTTAATTCATATCGCGTGCCTCGGCTCGTTCCGCGGGACCGCGATGGATTCCAGACGAGTTTGCGATTTTACGGATCCGCGATAAAGCTGAAACGCTATTTGTCGAATGTCGAGCTCGCTCCCGCGAGGCTCGCGCTTTCCCCTTTGTCGATCAACACGAAGATATACATACGCGAAACGGAAACGATGCGGACTCTATCTCGCTTTTACCGCGACAATTATACGCATACTTGAACAGAAACTAAATTTATTAGCGCTGGAAGAGTTTTCGAAATTCAGTTTCACAGAAAGAGACAAATAACGGATACACTGGAAGTAAAAATTTACCGAGGCTACTTAATATTTATTTAATTAGAGTTAACATTTTAAATCCAACGTATTATTTTAAGCAGTAATTCTGATCTTTTCTAAAGTATGCAAAAAAGTATTAAGTGTATTCACAAATTTTCATTTTTGGTGTACGAATAAGAAATACGCAGCAATTATCATATATCTTCACTCGACAAAAGACTCGAGAAATCGATAGTTGGCGTTTTTTTTCGATTTCGCATTGACTCATATACAAAGTTAGTGTCGTACCAAGAAGAGCGAACTCGTCTGCAAACAAAAGTCACACATTTTACAACTTCGCAAACGAGGTATTACGCTTTTCTCGGTCGTGTTACTTTTTTTCCCTCTCCTCTTGTTCTACCCACTCTTTTTCGTTTTTGGGTCAATTTCGCGCGCTCGACTTTCTAAGGACGTCTCGTGTGCCGATTCTCTTTCGGTCGCAACCTCTCATTTCGCTTTTCTCTCTCTCTCTCTCTCTCTCTCTCTCTCTCTTACGATTCTTTTCCCACCCGAGTGCACTCGATACGTGCGTACGAGATGGGCTATACACGAATCCGATCGTTTATAGTCCACTTCCACGTGCAGACCCGTCCGCATTCCGCTTTCACATTTTTTCGTCCGTTACATCGGTTATTTTTTTCTCGATCCCTCTCGGTGCAGCGCGAAACGATCGAGTTTAAGGCCAACGGTAATTTCGCGGTCGAAAAAATTGGAGTGATACGCGAGTCGATGGTCTGCGAGAGACGAGACAGACACGAGTATCTCCCGAATTTGAACGATTCGATGGCACGATTAAATATAACGCTCTTCCCCGATATTCGTTTGAAAATACATCAAATTTCGGAAACTCGGTTTCCATTTGCTTTCAATCGTTAATTGGAATATGTCTCCGATGATATTTCAATCGATATAATTTAATCATAGAAACTATAAGGTTTCGCTAGTTCGATGGATAGTGCATAATTTTCGAACAGATATATATAGTTTCGTGTCGAAGCCACTACGTTGTGCACATTTTTGAATATTCGCAAATCTGCTACACGCGATAAATTATACCCAGTGAAACGTCGCGTTTTTGCTCGTCACTGCGCGAGGCGTAGCCGGATCATACCGCAATTACAAACACTTTTCAGTCCGCCTGTTTCCAGTTTTGCGAATCCCGAAAACTTTCTTCATTAAACGTGTAACGACGAAGCGCCAGTTTTGTCACATCCCGAATTTACCCACCGTAACGCGCCAAGCGAATTAAATTTTTATTTTCCTCTCACACCTCCTCCCATTCTCTCTCTCTCTCTCTCTCTCTCTTTCTCTCTTCTGTTGCAAATTTACTCACCGAAGCTCGAATTGCTCTCTCGTGAGTTCTCGATTTGGTTCTCTCAGTTTTTGGCGATAGAAAAAAAGTCAAAAATGTCACTGTATCTATATTTGGAGTATACACAATCGTACAGTAGGCGGGTTGTTTTGCATATTCTTTCAATAACAAGCTCTGGGCCAGATTATACTTCAGCTGCGCGATTCGTTTTGGGCATAGCGCACCGGTTGCCGTCTTCATCCATATTCCACCGCGGGATTCCCCTCTATATAGTATAGGTACGTACATATATATGCGCGGAGACCGTTTTCGAGGGCGGTCGGACAAGGGGGTGGAACGGGAAGGGGTAGATCTATTGCCTGTTTCGCAGGCACATTGGTGCACCGCACCTTGGCGCTAGCCGCATCCAACCTTCTCTCTCTCTCTCTCTCTCTCTCTCTAACCAGTTCATACACATACTCACACATATACCTATATGTATACTATATTCCACTGTCGGCAATACCGTGTTTAGGCATGAGCGCATGCGGGCGCGTGTCCAATTCGGATTGTTCATCTTCTTGAAACCTTTCCTCCAGTGCGAGTACGAAATAATTCACAGTCGACCGTGCGTAACGCGACTGTCGGCCTCGCGCGTTATTCATTTTTTTCCTCCCTCCTCGCTGTTTTCGGAAGGTACGAAACAGTAAACCGCGCAATTGAGTACAATGGGGTAACCGAAAATACCATTTAACGTCGATTCGCGAACACGCGCAAACTAAGCGTTTTAATAACGCGCGCGGGAGAAGCGGGCTTATTCGGAAAAATTACGCAGTTCATTGGAATGAATTATATCGAAGCGGGGTGCTAATTACGCCAGGCATTCCTTCGGTATTAGGTATATTTTAACCAAGACCACCGACCGCGATAAAAAAGAGGCACCCTCTTTTTTTACCGGTTCACGCTCTTCTCGCGTTTATTAAAAATGAGCGAGTGAGCGAGAAAATGAAAAAACAACGAGGAATATCGTGTAGAGGAGAGAGCTCAAACTGCGAAAGGAAGTTTTATTTTCGCGTATCACGAAATCGAGCCCGCGCGAAAAAAACATATATATTCGTAGGGCAATCAATTTCCACGTCGAATATTCACAGCGAGAGCTCTTCTCGTATTAACCAGGAGCCGTCAAAAAACTACTCCGAAATAGAAAACTGGTGCCTTTTTGGCAACCGGTCGATCTCTCTCTCTCGTGCGCGTCTATTGCGCCGCGTTATCGGCAGTTCGCTGCTGTAACCAATTCACCAACATATACATGTCCGGGTATTATATGTTCTCCCACCCTCCTCCCTCTCTCACTGTGTGTACGCACAGAGTCACCCGAGCCAGCGCACGGCAATCGCGTTACCTGCGCTCTCAGGTATTCCCATTCGATAGCCGCGAGCACTCTTCTATAATCCACGTCTGAGCTTTCCGTAATACGCCAGGATAACTCTCCAAACTGTTCCTGCCGATACTCCGTTCGGAGAAAGAAAAGAAATGAAAAAATCAACGTGGATTAATCCAGGTGCAATAATCTGGCAATAATTCTTCGAGCCGTGTATCTTCCATAGATCCTATTGGAGAATGTCATTCGAATAATATTTTACGAACTGCAGAAGCACAAACTATTTTTTTTTCTCGAGACGTATTCTAAAATTAGTACGTTCTTGTTTATCTGTATTGAAATCGATCCTCATCTATGTGTATTTAATTCATTTTCGTCAAATTTCGCTTTCAAAACATAGAAATCGAAAAACAATGCATCAACCTGTGCTTGAACTAACCGAGATTGAATCAGTACTGATCTCCAAATATCGGAATCAATTCGAGAAACCCCATTTTTCGAACTGGACTGGACGAATGTAATGAAACTTTTATATTTCCAATTCTAGTCGACAAAATCAATCACATACGTCACTTTTGTTTCTCTATTCGGTATCACGTGTTCGGAAAGCGACTGAAGTCTCGCGATAAATTCCACATCGACGATGTCGAGCGAGCAATGAAATTATATTGATAAATCGTGTTGAAGATGAGGGGTGCGATATTACGGAGGGGGGAAGAAGAGCAAAACGAGAAACTTCAGCCTCGACGGATAAACGATGAAATTGAGACGCGAAAAAATCGCCACGATATTAGTCGAGAATTGAGGATATAGAGGGTGTGGAGTTAACGGAAAAATGCCGAGGCTCGTTTTGGCGTGCGAGATCGAGCGACGTGAGGCGAGTTTAATTGACGAGACTCGCAGTTCAGTCTCTGGCTGAGAATGTCGAAGGTTCTTCCACGGAAGTGATTACCGCAACCCGCCCCTTCTCTGCTCTCTCTCTCTCTCTTTCTTTCTTTCTCACCCCGTCATTAATAATTCGATTTGAGTTTTCGCGCACGTTGCGAGATAAAAGGTCGCGGCCGGTAACGAACGGATCACTAATGAGTATCTATCCGTAAAATTGCACGATGCGAATGGCTCCTCTCGAGGCAGAGCAAGAGGAAGAGAGATTTTCGATGTATCGTTGCAGGAGATAAAGAATCGGGTGGAAAATCTTCTCGTTCGTTCGAAATGAAACCCAATCGTAATCTGACCGAACGTGATTGTTGGTAAATAAAAGCGCGAGGCGTGATGTTGAGAGGAACAAACACGAAGATACTCTATCCGGTACAAAAGATTCTGAGTAAAAAAAAAATTATTTGGACCTCTCCTACCCAATTTTACTAGCTTGACCGTACGAGACGTAATTTCTAAATACTATACAATAAAAAAGTGGGTGTCATTCCAAATTTTTGCAATAACAATTCAAAAAGCTCAATAAGTTCTTCGAAGGTGTAAATTCAATTTTTCGAAAAATTCCCACAACGATAATTAGGATGAAACTCGGATGTACGATAGCCGAGCGAGCTTCGCATCCTCGCGCATGGGATGCTTTCGACGCGGCGCATTATAAATATAAATACACTTGCGCGTACTTATATGTATGTATATAGGCGCATTGTGTGTTTCGCGGCTCGTTATGTGTGTACACATGGGGGTGAGCAAGGCTGGCTGAGCCGAGAGTGAAATGGAGCGAGAGCGAGCTCACGGATCGATGGAAAGGCGTATATATTAGACGATAAACTTCGGTAATATCCTCGGGTGGATCCTCGCTGGCGTGGGCGCGCTCGACGAGGCGAAAGAGCCCATTGCCGATGCGCGCGTAAGAGTGCCAGGACGAGGAGAGAGAGAGAGAGAGAGAGAGAGAGTGAGTAAGAATGTAAGAGAGAAAGAAGAGAGAGAGAGAGAGAGAGCGGGGGTTGAAAAGCGTGGATGGGGTAGCTAGGAAGCACCGAGCTAAAGTAGAACGAGCGTTTACGCGTGGATAACGAAATCTCGCGATCGCGATAGTTTCCGACGTCGAGTGTTATTCGAAATTGGAGGAGAGTGTAGCGTGCGGCGGTGAGAAAACGCGGCGAATAAGAAGAAGAAGAAAGAAATAGACATTAGAGGGGAGCGGGGCCACGATGGGGTGAAAGCGGTGTCGATTAAGAGAAAAAATATCGTAAATCCGAAGAACTCGATTGGACAAAATCAATAATGTATCCGAATTATCCTTGTCGATGATTGATGACTGTGTCGCCGGGTAGATTGCGGTATTGCGTGTCGTTAACGTACTCAAACAAGAAAATATTATACTACATCAAATTTATTTATCGAAGTATGGAAATTTTCAATATTTCGAATGTCGAGCGGACGTCGATCGTTCGATTCGAGATTCGAGAGTGCCTATCGATTTCATGGCGATAATACGCGCGGTGAAAGCGCGCCCTCGATCGTCGTGGGCGTTCGCGAAGATACGGGAGACGAGAGGAGAGCACGTGAAGGAGAAAGCGAAGATGGGGCCTACGAGCCGACACGGAAGCCGGCAAAATCGCTTTATGAACGCGCTGACGAGCTGGGATTGTTAGCCCGAGGGGGTTGGCTCGCGATCGCCGATGAAGAGAAAAGCGAGCGTGAGAGAGAGAGAGAGAGAGAGAGAGAGAAAGAACGATCCTAGCATACCCGCGGACGAGCGAGAAAAAAAACTAGACGTAGAGTGACTGAAAAATCGAAAAATTTCTTCAGAATCGGGCAATCTTCTTCTTATTAGTTTATTTGGGATAACTTCGATGAACTTCGATTAAAATTTTTCATAGACTAAAAAAAAATTATTGAAGAAACCCTAGTCGATACAGAGTTTGCTTTGAGAATTAGTTTTTATCGAGCTTATTGAACGAGTTTAGTATAAAATTATTGGGAGTTTGCAATATTTTTATTATTCCAAGTCTATTTATTCAACGACACCCGATACGTACATATCGTGAACGAACGTCGATCGAGCCAAATTGGATAGAAACGTTATAGCCTGTAACGAAAGTTGGTTGTCGCGCACTGTACTCTCTCGTGGATCTCGCATCTTGGAGCAAAAATGCGAATCGTCGTGGATCGGGTGAAACTATCGGGTTTATTCGGGGGCGGGAAACGATCAGGGCGTATAGATATAGCCCTGACGATCTCGAGTCGTTCGATTTTGACGACAACCCCTCGCGAAGGAGGTCCCCGCTACACGTTGATTTATATTCGCGACTCGGCTGCGCTATCCGAATCAATTTTCTCGCTCGACTCGTTGGCAAAACGATTGTCCTGGCTGTATCGGGTGGCCGCGTTTCGCGTATCGATTCAACGATTACAAACCCATCCAACGGGATTACTTTTTTTCGGTTATTAACCTGTTAGACCCTTCCAAACGACGATATGGGTATGATGTATTTGATGCATTCATCAAACAAATTGTCATTGTAGAAATGTTGAGTTGAAAGTGGTTTTATTTTATAAAATGAACAATAAAAGAAATAATATGCAAATAATATATACAATTATATATATATTTTTTTATATTTTATCTTGAAATTTGTAAACAAGTTTTCGTTTCCATCAAAATGATATTTTAGATGGTCTCTCCTCGTGCCACAAGACGAGTATATGTATTCGTCATGCGCAGTTAACTGGTTAATCGCGAATCGATAGATCGACTATGTTATCGACTCAAAGGCGCCCGTTTGCGATTACAACTCGCTCGTTTATTACACATTCAGGGCTTCATCTTGGTTCGATCCGGGCTCGGGATAATTGAATTTCAAGCTCCTCGAGTTGCAATCGTCGCAATCTCCCTGTGGACTTTGCGTACATAAATAGGACGTCGCAATTTCGATTATTGCGTTTAAAATTATACGGGAGAGTTACGTCAACGCGAATTCTCGTCGAGTATGCTCTAAGAGTGAGGAAAAAGACGACGCGTGTCGGGGAAAATCGCGGTCTCGAAATACGAGCGTAATACCTTTGGTAAAATTTCACCCCTTTCGCGTGCATCTTTCTCCCTCCCTCCTTCTCCCCCTCTCTCCCTCTCTCTCTCTCTCTCTCTCTCTCTCTCTCTCACTTTCGCAAAACGCACCGATCAATTTTCGATTCCGGGCCACGAGAGGCTCGACGACCGTGTACTTGACGATCTCGTTTTCGTGACGCGCACGAATGTACCGTCTTCCACTTCCCGATAAAGAAGCGACGGCGTGAAAGTTCAAGGTGAAAGTCGGTCATCTTCATTGGGACGTATGGCGAATCGTTTAAAGTCGGTCGCGTATCGTTTTGAGACTCTGGTCGAGCTTACGCAACCTCGCGTGGCCTTGCGAGGACATAAAAATCGGACAAAATTGGTTCGCTATGAAATACTCGACATTTTATTCGAGAAATTCAGAGATACATCAAACGAGATTATTTTTAATATCGAAATACACGTTTGCTTATCCGCCTCGGATTTCATTCCTCTTTTTCAGAGTTTAAATCTTTTTATCGCGTGCACAGAACGAAGGTGCATTTCCCACGATTGCGCGGTGAAATTAAAACGCGCGTCCGGTATTATAAAATGATTAACGAAAGAGAATCAACCGAAAACAACGGTTATATACCGTGAAATTCAAAAGGCAAATCTATTTAGCCGAACGGTATTAAAACAGCGTGACACGGGTAGAGGCGGATATCGCGCGTTTATTCCCGCGCACGCTCCGCACTCGCGCGGCTCTGGCAAATTCCCTTTTAAGTAAAGCATTGTAGGTTTCTCCGTACGTGGCCCGGGTAGTACGTAACACTTCACCGATATAGTAAAACCCATTTGCGCGTACGTGAAAAATGTTATGTTCGGGCAAACAAAGGGTTCGGGTGTGGGCGAGCGAGCGAGCGGGAAATAGGGGAGAATAAAAGCGAGAGGGAGGGCAGTTTGGACGTAACGTACGCGACTATTTTTACCTACGGTGCTCGCTCGACACTCGAATTCGTGAATCCAACGCGCGAATCGCTCGCGCGAGCGAGAGCTGTGTGTTTTCGGTAACGTTAACACAAGTCCGACGGTAACGATCCGCAAACCGATATTGCGACAAATACGAATTCAAGGCCGAAACGCGAACGAGGACAAGCTGGGCGGGTTCTGAGGGTAACGGCTGAGAATCTCTCGTCAAAATCGAAACGACAAATTGAATGTTAAATCCGGATGGAAAAGCGGAATCGGATTTCGCCTTGCGGAAATTAACATTACGCTGATATAATGGTAAATGCGAGATTGCGTGACGGTATGTTCCTTCTTGAAAATATATTCCAATTAGAACCGAAGAATTGTATCCGAATGGGAATATGAATTTCCATTACGAGTTTCTGGTTTAAAATAGTAATTTAACATTTTTTTGAATATTCAAATTAATATCGATCTTAATCTTTTATCTGCAATCGTTATCTTACTCGGTTAATAAAAACGACCTCGAACCCACTGCTTGCATGAATCAGGACGAAATAATCAGATCGAACCCTAATACCTACGTCCTCCTTTCTCGAATAGTGTTGTCACAATTCGCAAACTCATGCGCGTCGAGCTCCGATAAAAACCGATACTTGGACGTTAATGCTCTACCAGAATTCAATTACACCCCGTTAATTACGAACTTGCGCTCCATCGAAGTAGACGAGTTTCCCTCTCTCCCCCTCGGTTCTCGCGGTAACTAAGATCGAACCTTCGCCTCTGCCTTTTGCGCCGAGGAGCTAACTAAATTATTCGTCTCTCGTTGGGCAACTTGGGATCGTTCGTAAACGATATTGCCATCGATACCAACTTTTGTACGAGCGACGATTATACCGCGAGACGCACTCGAATTATTATGATTCGATAATAGTCGAGTGGGGAAGAG
>NCVS01000363.1:857479-902223 GCA_003055095.1 Goniozus legneri
GGGGGGGCGACCGAGGACGAGGGGTAGCCGAGATCGATCGAGGCGAAGGACCGTCGGAAATATATTACTTTATATTACTTCTGATGACTGCGAGACCGAAGCTAATTGCCGAAAGTTAACTCTCGAATGGAACTAGCCGAGGCGATTTGTATCAATTAACTCGCAAGTGCCTTTCGATATTCTCCGAAGAAATTCGCTTTTCGACTGTACAGCTACTATAGAGCATATTTTATCCAGATATTTATTTAAAAATATGAAAATAAATATTATCAATTCAAAACAATTTTGTCCGTGAATTTAAATGCTCATTTCAACGTACGCATGTATATTAAGTACACTCAACAGAATTTTATTTTCAGTGTACGATGAATATATCTTCATTCTAGGACAGTGTATATATTTTGTGTAGGCATACGCGATTAGGCGAATTTCCACACGAGACGCTCTCTCTCTCTCCATCGACTTAACTCGAGCTTTATTGTACGGAACACACTGCCGGCAACTTGGTATGCGCCGCGGGAATCCCGTTTAATCGCTCGACCTCCTCTTTTCGCTCGCGCTCACCCCCTTGAGCCACACATCTCGCGAGTCAACCCCCATCCACTCGCGTGCACCTCTCTCTTTCCGCGCGCAATTATACGTTACAAGCTACATCCTCTCTGCACCCACCGCCCAGCTTAATTAAATACTCCTGGTTTAATTAAATAACGCTCATGATTGAAAACGACACGTTGTATCTACATATGCGGCTTAAAACCACGCTTAGCGATTTATATAGCGAGCTCTAAACGTTATACGCGCATCGTGCGCTAATTACGCGCTCTATGAGCTCGCGATCGCTCCACAGAGCCTCCGTGTATGCTATACACGCGGCTTATTCTATGTTCAGTTCTCGAGTCACGAGTTCATCTTCAAACTCGACGAGAGAGACGCTCTTGCTCAACTTGCGATAACCCTAATGCCGTCCGCGCCATTATGCCCACTGAGCTCTTCGACGAGTTTATCCAACCCGCGTTATCTCGCAGTTTCTAACGTGACAATATTTTCTTTTTGTTGCAGGTATGACGCAAAACTTTAAACGAGCGCCGAGGTGCTGCACAAAAAAAAAAATGATTCGATTCAAGGTAATTTATCTAGGTCCGAGCAAATTTTTGATAAATTATTCATTTTTGATAAGCAAGAAACTAGATTAATCTCAACAAAAGAAAAATAGTAAATGCATAAGACGAGTGAAGTTTTGAATTGGTAATCATTTTCTTAAAAAAAATTAATTTCTATCGAGAATTATTTTATTACGAGATATAAGTATTTTTATCTCGTAATAAAATGTCAATTCTCACCTTGATTCATGAAGTTCGAAAGAACGTAGATCACTTCTTGTAAGTCTTTTTTTCTGTGTATAACCTACTACAGATATCCCACGGTGATTTACGAGTTTTACCTACCGACCTAATTATCATGGGAGAATGAGAATTGCAATTCCGAACGAGTGCACAGGAACAACTTGCTGTAAACTATGAACGCGCGTTCCCAATAGGATCCCGTTCTATTATCCTAATGCGTTCTTTGCCAGCGTGTATTGTACGCTCGCGCGATTAATGTAATACGAAACGCAGGAAACCGTCCGGCGTTGCGTCGGCTGGATCGGCGATAGCCGCTTTTCCGACTTCCCGAGCGCGAGATAGAGTGACTGACGTCGGGATCCCATCCAAAGGGAGTCCGGGAGAGCGGAATGATCCGAGTGCGGTAGCGCACGCGGGCAGCGTTTACAACACCGCCGACTAATATCCCTCGGGACGTATTAATTTCGACGCCAGAGCGTGTTATTTTGCGCGAGAAGTGGTGCATCTTGTACGAGCTGTATCGGTACGCTCCTACTCTCTACTGTTTGTTTAAAGACTGCTGAATTGCTAACCCAAATATGTCCTTTGCAACGTTAGATAAGTCAATAATTGGGGTTTGTAATTTTCATTAAAAATATTTATTTTCTAATTTGGTCGACACAGACAGCTTCGGTATTTCGCCATAAATCTAGAAACTCGTTTTGGAACGGCCTGTATATAATTGACCGGTACTTTTTGAGCCCTCCTTTCCGTTGTTGCCAGAATTTATGAGACTTGGCTCTAGGGCAGTACCGGAAGTGGCGCTAGCATCGATTGTCGGCTTTCGAGCGGATGAGTTTCGCGATCCTTCTCTATAGTATATCCTGAACGGTCGACAGGCCATTTTACGTTTAACGCGATACCTCGCCTCCGATGACCACACTAGCGCACCCTCTCGTAATCCTTTGGGCCGATTGCCATCGTTTTAGCGTTCTTTGAGTCACGCCCGCTACTGTACTAGCGGAGAATATAATTTTTACACACACACGCGCGTACTCTCTCTCTCTCTCTCTCTCTCTCTCTCTCTCACTGGCTGATTTTAACGATAAATTCTCTCGTTTTTGAGTTATCGTTGCTGAAACTGCGAGACTCTCGAGAGCGTACGTACGAGTATTTATAGCGTCGCTTTAATAACGCGGATAAAGAGCGATGTTTTAATATTGCCAGCTGTAGCAGGGCGCGCCCGGCGCGCTGAAATTGCACGGTCAAATTGCGCGACACCGCGTTATCCTGTCTTGACCCCGGGGCTCAAAGAGAGATTTATCGTCCCTCGTATATCACGAATTACGGTCTTCATAGTTCCACGGGATTTTTCTGATTTACTCAAATCTTGATTCATACCTCCGCGAGAGAGACCGCGCGGGCCGCTCTCCAGTCGTCTCGCGTCGGGACGAGAATCGAGATCGGGTTTATATCGAGTTCTGGGTGAAAAACGCGAAGGTCTCCTCCGCTTTAATCGCTCTCGTCCTACGTGTATAACGAAGAGCAGTAGACGGCAAAAAGTGCGCGCGAGGGGTAGGAAATCCAGAGCCGGCGCGCGATTTTGCATATTCCGATTGCACTCGACGTTGTAACGCGAGAACGCTCGACCGGGAAGATATTCCGAGCGAATTCCCCGGCTCGCGAGCTGGAGAGAGAAAGAGTAGATGAAGGAGGGTGGGAGGGAGGGAGGGAGAGAGTGGTACACACGTACACTTCCGCGCTTTATCCGGGGTTCCTCTTCTTCATTTTGCTGGGAAAACTCTCGGGTAGTAGGAATTCGCTCTCCCCCCCCCCCTCTCTCTCTCTCACTCGTTTACGACACCGTCGAGTGGATGGCTCGAGACCCGCCAAGAGGCTATATAGCGCGGGGCGAACGTCAAACTCGACGCGCGAGAGTGGGCAAGAAAGAAGGGGTGGAAAATAGAGAAATTCCGGTGTGTGTGCGCGCGGTAAGATATCGTGAATGGACGAAACCGCAAGTGGACGCGACGGAGATAAAAGTGGAAGAAGATAGAGAGAGAAAGGGGGAGGTGGATCGAAGGTGGCCGAGAGAGAGACCGCGAGGATCGTTCGTCGTTTAAAAGCCGAGCTTAAGGCAGCCAATATTCTCGCGTGTATTCCCCACACATCCCCATGTTCACCTCCCGCGCCATCTTTCTTGTCCGACCCCTCGCAAGATTCCGGCTCTCAACGTTTTCTCGATCTCACGTTCCATTCTTCCTTTTTCACGTTTTATTTTTATTATCATTATTTTACTCCGTCTCTACAACTTTGTCTATTATAACACCCTGTACGCTTTTCGTTTTATCGCTCGGCCGTGAGTTCGTCGAGTGCCAGACGCAATTGGATTGGTAACGGAGGTGAAATTTTGCGAAATCAACTATCGAGACTCTGTAACTCTCGCGGTGTGTATCGATAATAAAATTACCTCCGCTTCCGGTCGATCCGTGACCGCTGCCATTTTTCTCGTCCCCTTTTCTCTCTTCGTTCATCTCTACACGTGATTTTTTTACTCTCGTTCTCTCTCCGTCTCTCGCGCAATCCCTCGTACATCGTTTACGACCGGGTTCGTTCGAAATCTAACGGTCGTATTGTCGAGCGCGACTGTACGCGAAAAAATATTTGTTCGCTGCTTCGGCAAACAAACGTTGAATGCAACGCACCCCCTTCCCCCCTTTCCACCCACCAACTCCGCCCAATTCCATTCTTGATGCACTCGAGTGAGCGTGCGCAATAATCAAGTTACTCCGATTCGTCCTTTTGTCTCGCGATTTTTTTTTCGTCGGCTTTTTCGTTTCCCCCCTCACCGTTGTCTTTTTTTTCGCACCGCGGAGACCAAATTTCCGCGAGAGAGTCAATCGCGGCTAATTACGAGCCGAGTCGGTTTTGGGGTTGGTTTGGAAATCGATTTTTATACCGAGTAGCGGCGGTGGGCCATTATTTCGCGGACGGTAAATAATACTCATATCGTGTTTCCGTAAATTTCGCGGTGAACGAGCAGAGCGAGAGAGAGAGAGAGAGAGAGAGAGTGTAGGCTCCCTAACTCGCTCGCGCCATTGGGCTCTTGATAACAAACGCAACGGAGCTCGTGTACGACGCGAAATGCATTACGGCCTCGAGTGCCGTTAATTAGCGGCGCGGTAATAAGGGATATTAAGATTTCATACGTCCCTTGGGCGGCCGAGTGTGGGAAGTGCATGCACGGAAGAAATGGAGTAGTGGGGGTGATTCGGAAGGACGAGAAACGGCCCTTGAGTCGCTCTCGCTACCCCAACACGGTACACTCGACGCACTTGCCGCAGAAGGAAAATTGCGTTCTCTGCAAATTAGTGGGACGTAATGTGTGATAAAACAATGAGAGTTGTATTATACGAAACAAGGAGGATTTCGAAATGTAGCCACTCTGCTGAAATGAAATTCAGTAACACTACGAAGTAAACAATGTATCAATTAGCATTCTTCTCGTTCTTTAAGAAGTGTACATTTCATCTTAATCGACTCAGTGCGAGAATTACAATTGGAAAAATACTCGAGAACGTTTTATGGATTCCCTGAAGAGTATACCCACAAGAGTGCAAATTCGACGAGCGACGATCGACGAAAATTTCCGAACGGCGTTACTCTCGCGTTTCGTGGCCGGCCGTGGCCTGCAGCGGAGAGTTTTCGGAGTTAACGGGACGCGCTAAACGGAGTTAACGTCGACACGCTCGAAACGCCTCCATATCGTTTTTCTCGCGAAACTTCCGTACTCGACGTATATAAATGCTCTAAATATACCGAGGGATTTTTTCGCCCTCCCCCCCGCCCTCTCTCTCTCTTTACTATCGTTGTTACTCACTCGGTATTATTTTTTCAGTCTTTTTCAAGCGGTACGTCTATATTTTATTTTCCGGTATCGCTCTCGTACCCGAGTCCTCTGATCGTGTTCTCGCTCTACGTGTGTGTACGTTCGAACGTTTGACGGTTTTCATTCGAACTGGTATTAAGCGTGGCAGAGTCGTCGACAAACGATGAGCTCCGACGTAGTAACGATCAAGCGACGCGTACTCGACGTTCGAACGTTGTTCTATATACATACGCTTGTCCCGTTCTCTTGGTACACCTCACGCCCCCCCCCCCCCCCTGGCTCGACAGAATGCCAATTCCGCAATAAAACAATTTTGCAATTAAACGCGAGTCCCTCGATATACGTCGCTCGCTCGTTATCCAGCACGCTCCGGCTCTATCGTGGATCTCGTTTTTATTTTCTCTCGGTTCCTCTCCCTTTATTTTCATTTTCTTTTTCATTCCGTTCTCGATTCCGTTTTTTACGTCTCTGGCAATTGACGCGAGCGCGAGAGAGCTGTCGCACTTGACAACTTACGAGACAACGCGAAAACATCGATCGGCCGATGAAAACGTAATTACTGGATGAGTTTGTTTCGTACAGGAGGGTAGATTGAAACATCATTTTTCTCTATATTTCGTCGAAAACGAATTCGTTTCGGATCTCGATACGGCTCATAACGCGTTGATATACATAGTTGTGAAACGGCGCGAAGTCGACGTTTCGATGGACGATAACGAAACGCGCGTATTGAAATAAAATGGTACGATGGGGATGAAAAAAAGGCAAAAGAAAGAAACGGCGCTCGCCCGTTAACAAGATTCCCGAGCTAGTGAGCCGTTGATCGCGATAATTACGATCGGATAAAAGCAACACGACGGCCGGAAAATAATAGAACGAGTCAGGGGAACAGATGAAAATTAATCGGGACGTTTCTTCGGTCTCTCGCGCTCGCGGTAATCGCGTTAATATGCATTTGCATGAGCATCGACTTCTAGCGAATTCCAATGCCGTTCGTTCGTTTTCAATTTCGCCGATTAAAATTCAAACGATCGTACAACTCTGGGACAAACATCGTTCCCTCCCTTCGCGTTCTCCATCGGACGATTAACCGAGGAGATAGCGAAAACGATCATTGAAATTTCGGTTTTCCTCTCTCGTATGGGTCCTCGCGTCGTTTTACAAAGTTCCAAAGACTTTGTGCCGAAATTATCGTATTAGCGGCGGCTTAATTATCGCTCCTGGCTGTTCCTTTCCATCTCGCTCGCTCTTTGCGCCGTCGTTTTCCGCGTCTTATGTTTAGGAGAGACTGTAAGAGACAGAGAGGGAGAATCGCCGGGGCGAGCACGGATTAAGCGCGCAAGACGGGAAGAAAATGGCGGCCGAGTGTATAGTGGCGCGCTAGCTCGGTTAATTAGCAGGGAAATAATTTCTCGGTCATTAACCAAGCACTTCCCTTTCCTCTCCCACTCTCTCCCTCTCTCTCTCTCTCTCCTGCCATCTCGTCTTCCTCGTCTAGAGACGCGCGCGAGATTGTGGATTGTCTAAAGCGGGGACAATGGATCAGCGCGCGTTGGCTCAGACATATGGGCTCCCTGCACAATGACGAGAAATAACCGGGATAGAAAGCGTGCGAGCGAGATAGACCGATTTGCCTCTCTTTCTCTCTCTTTACTCCTCAATGTCAATTTCTACACTTCTTTCGTTTATACATTGCGATAATGTATATGCATTTTCATGTCTGAAATCTACTTTGTCCCACTTGATGTACATGTACTATGCGGAGTGTTCCCACTGATACCATTGCTTTGTTATTTATTTTTGTAATTTTCTGTCTCTTATTTTTGTTCTTATTGTTTGTTTCAACTGAATAAAATATGCGGGGAACTTGTACACTAGAGATAAGAATTTGTTTAAGCTATACATATAATACTTATTTGAAAATACAGAAACAATTATTTAATTCGACAAAATGGATTATTATTTAAATATCAGTTAAAATAAAGTGCACTATTCAAACAATTATTTCGTCCAGAAAATTATATAAAATACGTTGAATACGTTATACGTTATACGTTGAATATTTATTTCAACGTATGGAAATAAATATTGTTTTATCAAATTGAAACAATAAGCTTCATATCTATCTCTCTCTCTCTCTCTCTCTTGCTCTTCCACATTCCGGTTAATTCACCGTTACGTCAAAATCGCGATAGCGCGCTCAGATTGGAGAATCCCTCGCTCGAAAAATCCGATAATATTCGCGGGAAGAAGAGCGGTGACTTGATATACGAATATTCCGAGAGGAAGTACGTAGCGTGTAATCCCGAGCTAGTTGGGATTCATGCGTTTATATACACCGGCGTATAAATCCGATGGAGCCAGTTGAGATTATGAAGACGGAGTCGCATAAGCGAATGAATTTATTCTACTTATTTAAGCCGAGGAGGCGGAGAGCGAGAAAGCGGCGGGAGACAGGAAAGGGATGAATATTCACGAACGAAATTATTCGAATCGGCCCTTTTATATCGAGAAATCGCGATTCCGCGTCGATTAAGAAGCAGACGTGATTTTTCTTTCTTGCCGTCTCCCGCTTTGGACAAATTCGAGGCTAGCGAATGAATTTCGCCGAGCGCGGAATCGGAAAATTGGACGTCCCTTCTCTAGAAGAAGGAGAAGAAGGAGAAGGAGAGCAGAAGGAGAGAAAAAGAGAGGGGGTGGGGGTGACGGTGGCACGTGCGAAGTGGAAAACTACCCCCCTGTGATTATTACCTCGGCGAAAAGTGCAGCAGCAGGCGCTCTCGCGGTGCGGCTCTCGCTCATCCTCCTTCCCCATTCTCCCCTTCGTACCTGCTATCCATGCTTGATACACGAGCGCACCGACAGAAGATTTCATCCGGCAGAGGTTGCGCGTTCCACCTCCCGGCCTTTTCCCGCCAGATATTCCGCGCAAAGTCGCTCGGAATTGCAAATGTTGTGCGCGCACCTCTCTCTCTCTCTCTCTCCCCCAGTTGCTCTCTCTCGGCTCTCTTGGCCCACGGCAGCTCTCGCAACTCTTCCCGTTCACCCCTTCGAGCGAAGACCATCCCCCTCTCATCGATCCCATCCAACTACGTTCTTACCTAGCCCGCACACTGTTCCCTCTCGCACCCACACGCTCCGTCCACGAACACAGGGTACTTTTCGCCACGGCGAATATGGAAATTTCATATACGTTTTCCCTCATACCATCCAACCCCCACCCCCTGGATCCCACCTGGTCGTGCCGCTGCATCATCCCGGCGAACCACGGCACTCTCTTACTCTTATTTTCCCCTCCTCCCCATACTCGTCGGGAGGACATCGCAATTTTTTCACGATTTATCGCCACCTTATTACCCGGGCCCTGATCTCTACCCGTCGCCGTCCAAGTTTCCACGCGAGCCCACGGAAAATCGCACGGTTCGCCGCTTGGATGGTCCGGAAATTCAGTCACGCGACTATTTTGCCTCCAACGATGGGGTATTTCCCGTTCTCATTTTTTTCACGATCCACCCTCCCAGTCTTTCACCATCGGAACGATTTTTCTCGCTCTCCACGTGATTCGATATCCTGAGAAAAAATGAGTTCTTGTTTCGATCTAAAAGTAGATCAAAATCAAGATTTAGGAATTTCGTTCTACAGTGATAGTATAATAATTTGGTCCTAAGAGGCAATTTCAGATCTTATTTCCTGTCTCGAGTATCTTCCGTTTAATCGTACGTGTCTATGATTTATTCCCTCTTCTTGGTCATTCTCAGTTTGCGCTCGCAGATGCGATTTTGTCTTATCTCGGAACGAGATCCTCACGGAGCGCTTGATTACGCGGCCAGGTACAGCCGATAGATTACGATTCGGTAATAGATTACCATGTTTCGCTTTTTGCGTCGGACGCTCACGGGAGGATTGATAGCATTTAAATGCGAATTAACCGTTCGATAGATTCGATCGGGAGGCAATAAAAAAAACCAATCGTAGGGGTAGAGAAATAGAGAATAGCGATATAGACGCATAAACTCGATTGCGTTTCAATGAAAATAGAGAGTCCAAGGAACGCGAGGGGATACGCGTACACATATACATATTTCAGTGGGCAGGTGAGTTATCGTATCAAAAACCGATTTCATTAGCGACGTGGATTTATGGCTCGTGGCAGGTAACGGACGCGTACGGAATGCCCCCGAGGGGGTGGAAGCGTGAGGGGGTTGGAGTGCGCGATCTTCTTACCCCCGCCGGGCTCAAGATGGATAATTCACGCGCGGGCGATTTACGACGGTTGCAGATTTAAGGACGCGAAATTGCGCCGCACGCTTTGCCCCAACATCTCTCTCTCCTCTCTCTCTCTCTCTCTCTCTCTCTCTCTCTCTCCCTCCTCTCTTCCTATCTGACTTACGGCCAGCGAGAATATCATTTTTCGGCGGGTAAATCGCGCGCGGTCCGGGCTTGCGTTACGAGCCACCCCCTTTTTCGCCTAGCGTGAAAAACTTGGTTCGAAAATGCTCCTCCCCGTCTCGCGCGGTTATCGCGATCTCGTGCACGCACGTCGTGTAAACAAAATATTAAATTCGCCCACGTTGATCAATGCTTCATTATTTATTCACGTTCGCTACTCAGTTTTGATTTTATCGCTTTATCTCGATTTAGGATCGAGTGAAATATGAACGAACGCGGTGATAATTTTCAAATTAAAGAGCGTGAAATACGAGTGGGAGAGTTTGGTGTTTATTTGTTCCCTGGAAAAATTTCTTTCCCACCCCGCTCCGTATCCGCTTCGATAAAAATCGAGAAACAAATTTACAGCGCGAGGATGTGGAAGCTTTAATAGATATTTTACGAACGAGCGCTTGTACGCGAAGCGTTTCGAAAATGATTAAATCTGACGCGAGAGGAAATCCACGCCTCGATAAATCAGTGTTCGTAGAGAAGTGAGAGCTAGCGAACGAGTGTACCGGGCTGCGATACGGTATACCTATATACGCTCGCAGACAGAATGAGTTTATTCCGCGTCTCGTTACAAAGTAGATCGTTACGTAATTGACGACGAGGTTCTTCTTTTTCACTCTCCACGGTGATACTTTTTTATCTACTCGTATTCTCGCATGCACACGCGTTCGAGCCAGCGATTCGACAATTCACGGTACAATGTTTTATTGGTACAATGAAAAATATCGCGCAGGAACGGTGCACGCGAAGAGCCTTGACCCGGAACCTGCGTGATGCGGGAAGAAGGATCGCGCACGTTGGACCGACTGAGTCTTGCAGTTCTTGCAATAAAAAAAAGGAACAAAAGTATTGAGAGTGAGAGGGGGGAGGGGGGGGGGGAGAGAAAATCCAATTCTTCGGTAGAGCAAATATGACAAACAGACCGGGCTGTTGGTTTCGATAAGAAGAAACAAGCAAATTACCGAAAAGTCGTAGCGGAAGACCTTTTCGGGGTTTTACGGGCTCTCCGTTCGATCGAAAATAATCGAATCGATTTCGCTAGGCGAGGTGTACACGCTTCGCGATCCCGGTGCAAACTTTACCATCGCCAGCATCCGTAAAATTCCTCGCTCTCGCCATTCGCCTCGATTGCATAGTTTTACGAGCCCTCGATCATTTTTTCATCGGTGTATACACCGAGTCGTGTAGGTTATACACAAAGAACGCCGAGAAAAAAATAATTAAATAAAAGAAATTCGCGTTTACTTTTTAAAGTGAATAATTATGAAACGCTCATAGCTATTATTGATATAGCTTTAAACAAACCCATTCCTCGTGAAATTAGCTTTCCTGAGTTTTACCAGATTTTTTTGTAAAAATTTTGGTAATGTTACTCTTTTTCATATATGTTCTTTGATTTTTTTAAAGGTGTATGTATTTATGCGTCCAAACGAATATTTGACTCTATCAGTTCTTATGCTTGGTGATGAGAGAAAATTTGTACGAAAACGTACTCGAGCAAACTGAAATCAGAGCCATTAACGTTCGGCTTGCGGTTTGATTAACACGGTTGTAGCCTGAGTAGCTCACGGAAACGCGCAAGTCATTTCACATTCGAATAACGATCATGCATGAATATTTTGATTAGTGATTCGCGGCTGATCGGTTATTTGCAATTTATGGCGCGGATTAATGAACAATGAAACGGTTTGTCTAACTCGAATTGGAATTTTGGCGTCGGTATCAATATCAATTATTTATGCTCGAGGTAGAGAATTTTTCGCTTACTAATCAGTATTGAAATTTTTGCTTTGAGCCGAGTCGGCGAAAAAGGGCGCCGGAAAAATTACATTTTATACGGAGAAAGTCGTAATTTAGAGTTAAACCGGGTGCACTGGACAACCTTTGTGCGGATTCTAGAGACTTTTGTGATCTTAATAAACACTTTGTAGTTTTTTTGAAAAAGTATATTAAATTCTTTCATCTTTCTCGGAATAATTTTTATCTCGTCCGGCGGTAATTACGATTGAGAAATTGCTGAAATCCTTTTTGAATTCCCTTTCGTATCTTTATTTCTGCGAAATGTAACTTGCGACGTTAAGGTTCTCGAGAAAGTGCCTGATTTTCATTACATTTCATCCGAAATGAATTTAATTTGGAACGTCGACGCGCTAGGCAACGCCTAATTTCACAGAAATCCGTATTTCGCGGAGGGGATGTACGTATATAGCCAGTTATACCGACGCTGCTGGGTGCAGAAAGGTAGGGAAGAAAACTTGAGCCATTTACTAAGCCGAGGGATCGCCATTTCATTCTCTTTTCTTTGGATTCACGATCGTTTGACCGGTCGACAAAACTTTTTTTCCCCTCCGCGTTCTCTCTTATTTTTTCAAACAAGAGTTGTAAAGTTTCCTAGTAACACTTCAGAGAGTGGAGGAAAGTGAGAGACCCACTGAAAATTCGTTAGTTTCGTGCCTCCGGAAGTTCGTATTTCTAACCGAATGAGAGGCAGAAAAGAGGGAATAAGCAGGGCACCAGGCCGTGCCTAGGATTTCTCAATTATGTCCCACTGGTAATACGTTTTTGATTTAACGAGTTAGGGCCGCGAATTGCATTAAGCGAAATTTCACGATTTATATTCAACTATGAACGTGAAACCAAGTAAACTGAACAAATTGCCGAAGGAAAATACGGAGCTTGCGAATAACGAGTAAGATATTTTTCTGAAAATTATCGGCTTACGTAACAGTTATTTTTTACCTCTCATTGAACGAGAAAAATACTCATATAATCAAATTCTTGATTTAGTTGCGAAATGGAAACATAATACGCGGTTATAAAGAGGATGGGATTAATATCAATTGGCCGGATCGAACAAAGCCCGTGAAATCTACTCCGACTTATTATACCGAAAAACACGAGGCGCCCCATGGCAGAAACACAATCTTAAAAAACACTGCCTTGAATAAATGTATCTCGCGTAGACTCTGAAAAGTGTCTCTCGCTCCTCGGTAAAATAGATAAATAGGCCATTTCGCCCTCTCACGAACTCATTCTCACCCCTCATTTTTCTTCGTCTTATTCGTCGCGCTTCTCGTTTCACGGTTGATTAAAAACGCGCTGAATGTGCACGCGAATGACGAGGGAGAAAGAGAGAACTCGTGTAGATACCGTCTACTGGGTTAAAACTTTACGACGCGGTTAATAGAACGTCCACGTACGCTCACGCGTTCGTATGACGAATGATCTTAATACGTCGCGTACTGAAAACCGAGTTACGCGCGATGCTCCATTACGGGACTCTTATAGTCCCATCGTCTCTAGTTATCCGTCAGACTACTCGTCGTGCTTTCTGCAATATTTAATTCTTCAATTTATCACAATATGTTCCTTCTGTTTCGGATTCCGAATGAATCTCTTCTTGGTCTGAAAATACAGTTGGGACAGAACGAGAATGTGTTAGCAACAAGCACGTTAAGCATGCACCAATTCGTGCAATATTACGAAACTCGAGTCCAGCGTAGATAAACTGTACTTGAGAATTTTATTTTCATACGTAATATTTCGGATTTCGAATAATTCGAGTACATAAAGTTATTCCATTCTCGAGGCGTATAATCTCTAGAGATTCTTGGATTATTTCAGGACACCCTTTATATACAAAAGAGGTCACGAATTCTCCGCTCCGTCGATCGACGAGAAAATAGGGTACGAACCTGCCAGCGACACTCTTTTTATAACAGGCGAGCAGCACGTACCGTTTGGACTAAGTTCTCGCGAATCTTCGCGTTTCGAAACTCTATTAATTAAACTCTTCGTCTCGACCATCGTTCCATCTTTTTGGCGAATGATACAGAGTTTGGTCGGAAACGCGAAACGGTTGCTTTGTGTTCTCCGTTGTAGCGTCTTAATTAATACGCTTTTTGTATAACGCGAAACTGTCACTTTTAATATTCATGAGTACACCGTCACACCGCGCAAGTTTATGAAATACACGAATAAATTTATTATACGTAACGGGCGTGAGAAATGTACGATGGGCAAAATTCAACTAACAGAACTTCGATCGCTATTTCCGAATTTTCCAAAATCGCTAGCGGTATTTCGAAAGAATTAGCCAATCGGCGAAGTTTATTCTCGACAGCGACAGATATATTTTCGGCTATTCGTATAATATGCAGGAAAGTTTCGAAAAAGTGGAAGCGCGATAGAGCTTCGCGAGAATAGCCGGTCTTTAATTGAATTCCGAGGGCGAGCGTTGTTTCGAGCTGGTTAGCAGAAAGGGGGGCGGAAAAAATAGACAAGTTTTCCGAGCGAGCGAGATAACGACGACGTTGGGACGATACGGAGAACGTTCAATTTGTCGGACGTCGTTCGTTTTACGGGCGTATTAAAGGCCGCGGTGTGTCTTTTTCGGCTAGGGCGATGGACGCGAGTCCTATAGCGGACCGGTATTTCCCATGCGGGGCGTACGTTAGGTTAACGCCGGGCGCGTTCGCGTTACCGTGAACCACCATGAAATATGCAACGGTATCCGGTACCGTGACCGCAACACTCCGACGATTCGCCGCCCCTGTACCGTCTCGATACATATATACATGCTCGTAGATGTACAGGGTGTTTTTCGGGTAATAGATCGCAAAATTCTTGAATTAAACATCCCTCGCTGTTCTTCATTTATGCTTATTCCCCAAAAAAAAATTTTTTCTTCTGTTTTTTCTATAAAAATGTCATTATACAACTAACTTTTGTTTCTTCTTCTGTAGCACAAAGAGTATATTTGTTTTTTCGTTTGCTTAAATGTATTTATTTAACATGAACGAAAAATTCACTTTAGAAATAGTGTATATCTACAAGTGAAAAACAGAAACCTTATTTGGTAATCTCTCCATCAGCCTGAGTGGGATAGTTTTCGAACACCCTGTAAACATAGTTTCGCTTATAGGGAAGCCAGAGCAGGAGAGTGAGAGAGAGAAAGGGGTAGATATAGATAGGGTTAACCAGCAACGTGGCCGTAGTCGTGCTTTCTAATCCCAAACGTTCGCGGATCGAGGATCGAAATTGCGGGGAAGTTCATTCTCAGCGGTCATCGATCGGTCTGTTGCGAGCCGACGCGCAAACACACATTTTCACCCCCTTTCGCGTCCCACTCCCTCGTCTTGAATCTCTCCTCTCCCTCACGGAGGCTTCGCGCGCGCGCCGTATTCCCTCGCGTGAGCGCAAAACGGATTCGCCGTTATACCCAGCTCGACACGGCCTGGAAATTGCCTTTAACGCCTCGCTCTCACGGTTAATTCGCGACCCGACTGAGCATTCGCGCCTCGAACGGTAATTCGGGATCGGTGTGTGCTGGAGAATAAGGGCCGCGCGAGGAGACGTCCCATCCAATTCGGATTCGCGTAAGACGCCGTCCCTGCGAGTTCTACCGTCGGAAGTGTAATTCCACATTCATTGCTCGATCACGGTATAACGCGTTGAATCATATTTCTACCTTAACCTTTAATGCATAGGCGAGTCGAAAAAGATCTTGAACGATCTTCGAAAAAAATAATTCAATTAATAAAAATAGTAATAATCGGTTCTTCGTTACTTTTCAATTCCGATACCTGTTACGTGATTCCGGTAACAACGCTGAATGGCTTCCGTTCCATTCAAGGCTGAAAGCTTTTCTCTCGACTTTCTCGGTATGAAGATCAACGAGTTCCCTCGCAGGTATTTCGAAAGCACGGTGAGCGATGTTCGCCTCGTGTCGATATGTCTAATCGATGCACGGCAATGAACCGCGCGAGAGTCGCGCATTGTTGCGAGAGACGATTAACGCCCTCGCCTTGAGCGTGCCACGGCAACTTCGGCGTCGTTTTAACGTCGTCGTATAAGGGGTGATAGAGCGAGGGGAGGGGGGGAGGGTGCTTGTATTTTGGCCCGGCTGACTCGCGCTCGCGCTTGCTCGTGTTTATCGACGCGACGCAATTAACATCGTTCAGTACGAGCCTGGATGATCTAACGAGCTGCCTCGCCCTGCGCCCTGCGACGCCGATAACGACTATCGCGGCCGACGACGTGTCCCTGATGAGTGCGCATAAGCGAACGTCGCGTTACCGAAATCTACCTCACTCCGCTTCTACCGCGAACATCCGCACTCGTATCGCTATTCCGTCAACGTTGTATACACTGGCGCGTCAATGGCTCTCACCTATCGCGAAATTCCAGTTACACGTGTTCGAGGTGTCGCGTTAAAATCGACGACAATCGAATGGAGCTTGGACAGGTAGAAATGAATTTTGTGAATTTTTTTAAAATCGTTCACTTTTAAAGGTTCATATTGATCAATTTCATTTTTCATTCGCATACTTCAACGTAGCAATTTTGTTTCGACGTTCTACTGTTACTCCATTCTCAGAAATTTAATCACGTTGAATCTGTTTCAAACCTAATCGAAAAGTGGCGTGGAAAATTCTCTCTTCTGGGATGGTCGAGTGTAGCGACTGCCAAGAAAAAGAAACTCGTTCAGGGTTAAACGCAATCGGTGTTACGGATAGCCACGGGAATAAAATTGGCTACACGTTGTTCTTGTTATTGGAGGTGATAATGAAGCACGGTGTAAGGTGTCGACCGTACCGGTCCGAGTCCGGGTAAACAGTTTGCGAATAGCGGACGTGTACCCTTGGCGCGTTAACGGTCGTCTGCGGTTGCGCGTCCCGAAACGCGGGGGGACGCTAAAAACCGCCGTTGCCGTACGAGAAAGGGGTTAAATCGCTCCCCAAGACCGTGTCAAATTGTGGACTCGGTCCTGCGGTCTCATTCGAGAACGTACATCGTCCCACTTCGGATGTATCCGCTGACCCCTATCGGGATAAATTACCCAGAATATCCAAACGAGAGGAAAAACACTTAACGAATTCACTACATTGTTAAACGAAAGAACATCCCTTATCGAATGGCGACTCGAACAGACCCGTCGTTTGAGCTCGCGTGTCAATATAATAACAGATGTCGCCGTGTCAATAATAGTATCGATATTTCCGTTACGCCTGGACGTGTACGTAACCGGTATCGATATAGTAGTGACGTTGACGATTGACCGTAAGACGATACCGCCGTCACGTAACCCAATACCGTTCAAATTGTTTCGACGATAAAATAACGGGTTGAATAATTCGTCCCGAAATCCCCCTCCCATGTATATTTCAATCGGATTATCGATCGCCTTTTACATCGCGCGTCCCCGAGTAGCCCGTTTTACGAACTTTATGAAAATTCAAAGTCAATTTGCCGGTAATTGCGTGCATAGCTCTCGATTACTCGTCTCATTAATCGCGATCGTATCGGGCCCGGTAATAAAGGCTCCCTTTCGCACTTTGCCGCC
The DNA here is from genome assembly GCA_003055095.1 of Goniozus legneri. Classification (NCBI taxonomy): domain Eukaryota; kingdom Metazoa; phylum Arthropoda; class Insecta; order Hymenoptera; family Bethylidae; genus Goniozus; species Goniozus legneri. The sequence goes on from NCVS01000363.1 coordinate 874,476, forward strand.
TTATCAAAAACGATCGGGCGTTTTATCGCACCTGAGGTACCTTCCCATCTCTCGCTCTCTCGCTCTCTCCGTACTCCACAGTTGATTCCAGAGGGAGGGAGAGAGAAAGCGAGAAGAAATTCGTACACGGATGGGCACCGTTATGGGTGCCGGTAAGACGCGACGCCTGGGCTCTATGAAGCGCGAGCAACAGCGCGTCGGCAACAGATAAGAACGCGAGGTCTATAAATTAATTAGCCTAAGTCTCTAAGACCTGAAAGCTGCACCAGCCCTCTCCTTCTCCAGACACCACTCGTGCTCGCCACCCCTATCTAAATCTGCATTAAGCCAGCGCTGCCGGGTAGTGCGCACGCAGGAGCGAATTTACAGCGTATACGTAGATATCGTACTCTTCTCCACCGGTTACCGAACAAACGCTAAGAACGTTAAGACGAGCTTATTATCGCAGAAAATTTAGATTATTCTCGATTAGATTTCAACACTAAACCAACCGGATATATCATATACGTACATTACCAATTTTTAATTTATCTCTGTTGCTATTTATTTTTTTATCTCCGACTACAGTAGATTCAACGTTAGAGTGTTAGCAGGGTCATATGGTGGCAGAGTGGTAAGGTAGTGGGGTGATATGGTTATTGGGTTCGAGTTCGAAAAGGAGTCTATAAGGATTCGCATTAAACGTGACTATGCATTTCGATATCTTAATGAAACGTCGCAACAGATTGCTATTAGTATTCTCCGATCGTTCTACATCCGGTCTCAGTGGCGCGTTCTTTCTCGTGCCATTTGGAATAATTTTTAGTTGGATTTGTCCCACGGTAGAAACATAACCCCCTGGTTGACAATCGCTTGTTTCCGGGACTTTTCGACCTCGTTTCGAGCTCGCACTGGCGGATTCGAGCCGGAAGAGAAGCCAAGAATTTCTCTTTTTTCGATTCTCTCTTGGCTTGATACCCGGGCTGTTATGCAGAGCAACACGTCCGCGTTCGCTCGAGCGCAGTTTTATGAAACGTCGAAACAGCGACTCGCTGCTGTCGTTTTTTTTTTCAACAGAGGAACGTTACGTACGGTATTTTCATTTCCAACAATATTTGATCTGGAAAAGCAAACAATAATACGCGACGCTTTTACTACTGTTTTTTTTGCATCGGTGACAGCCGGAACTGGTACGTAGTTTCGCTCGATTATCAATTGATCAGAATAATCTATCGGTAGATTAACGGACAAATTAATCGCGCGATGTTCGATTCGATTTGCGTGTATCCGTTTGGTTCATTACGCGCATATCGATTATCTCTAACGTCCCCCGTGGTACGCGCCTCAAACATCGGGGCGCTGCTTATTTGCGCATCTTGAATGAGTGATCGATTGAATACCGATCGTAATTACGCTTAAGGCTGACGGGAACGTTGTCGGAAAAAGAAAAAATATTGCCGACGATATTCCTCGACTCGGCGCGAATCTCGTTGTTGCACTTTGTTCGCAATCAGCGGATATTAAATCAACGCTTCACGAGCTAATATTTGCTTATGAAAAAAGAGGAAAGTTCCCGGCTACTTCGAAGCGCGTGTCGTTAGCCGGATGGTACCGGCGTCAAGACGGAAAATCAAGAGGTTCGTTGAAAAGGCCCGCAATTGTTTTCATAATTATAAAAGAGGAAAGAAGGGCGAAGGAGCGAAGCGAAATCGGGGGAATGAAAAATCGCGTTAATAAAAGGAAAGCGCCGCGAGCGAGGCTTTTTGCGCATTACTCGAACGCAACGGCAGGGGGGAGAGGGAGAAAAAAATCGTCGCGCGCGGGTGCAAAAAGCACCATCTGCGGCAATCTGTGCGATAAAAATGGCATAAGGCGGCTGGGATAATAGCTATTTTAATAGACGATTCTCGCCGATGTAGCGCTTTTTCATAATCATCTCATTTAAATACGAAAGAGAGTCGACCGTTGACCGTTTCTTTTAGGAATCTAATATCGGCAGCGATGAGTGGAAGAATATTCGAGCCATGCTGTATTTTTTAAGGGTCGTAAAATAGACGCTCGTTCGGGAGTACGAAATTTTTAGTCTAGGTAATAGCTTACGAATCAGACGCTGACGTAATTTAAGGAAGCGTTTCAGTGTCCGCGTTCCAAGAAACTAATCCCAGGTACTTAAGCACCAACCGCGGACTTCTTAATTTTCGAGACACTCTCCACCGAATCTCGTACCGTAATTTTCCGTGCGTCTCGCGCGAATTCATACCCGACTAAGAGGATTCCGCGAGGCGATTAATAGCCTCGGTATTCCAGGCCAAATGCGTTATGTCTCCAAGTTCGATTTCGAGTTTCCATTTTTTCTCTCACCCCCTCGCGTTGATACTTTACGCGAGCGCGAAGTAGCGCTCGTTGACTGTGGATCTCCTCCTCTCTCTCTCGCTCTTTCTTGTCGCCTCGGAGAATCGAGAGACGTTGGCTGGCTTATGAATATCTTATGAATTCATATAAGCCGCTGCTACGGTATTACACGATGTCGCCATTCCAACCTCCATCGTCGATCCCAACCCACCTCGACCGGATAAGATACTCCCCCTCACTCCCGCCACTTCCATCTCTCCAGCATCGTTGAAAAATGGTTCTCTTTCTCACCCACGCCGAAACCTTGATAGGACCAATCCTCCATCGTCGACCTACCCCCTCGACGCGACATTTTCACTTTATCTACCTCGTCTCGCTCGAATGCCGACCTGATTTACGTCTAAGTACGACCATACGTTTACCGGCTGAAGCATCGTAGTATACTCTATACTCTATATGTATATCGAGGGTAGTAGGACGAAAATCAGTTCTTCCTCCTCGCGTCAACCCTTTTTTCTCTCGATCTCGTCTCATCTGGTAGACTCGATCGCTGATCGATATCTCCTTCCCCTATCGAGATCACCGTGAATCTATACCGGCATTGACGGTGTCGTGTAACGTTTTTTCGCCACGCGTGATAAATAAAGCTCGAAGCGATCGTCGACGTGAAACAGATATATATAACGCGTCTGTATAACGTTGTGTGTATAACGTTAGCCCCCCGTTTAAAAAGATATATATTTATAATTAAACTACCTGGTCCGTGGATTCTAGGTTGCTCTCATTGCCTAGAGTTCAATAAAATGCAACTGATTGAAGGGTATAAGATTTTGGAGAACTTTCTCGCAAGCCCCCGCAGGACTCGGGTACTACATGTATAATTTTTTTCAAGTTTTTAATTTTCTAATTTTTTTGTGGGTGCCATACAATGTATGTGTTACAAATAGAGTACAGTTCAGAACAATCATTGAAAATACCTATCATTTTTCAAAAATGGGGAGCTAACATCATAGTACACATTATCTGGTCGCGTTAAAACTGTTTTACTCCCCTTGACGAGGCTAGAAGAGAGGAGAAGAGCGAGAGACCGAGATAGAATAGCGTTTATAATGTGTCACAGTAGCTCGTTATGATTAATAAGTACCTTATCCGAGCCGGCGCGTGAGGCAAAATAGACCCGGTCCGCCGTTTCCTTCTTTCTCCGCCTCCTCTCTTTTGTGGCTTTTTTTTTACGCCAGACACGGGCTTTCCGAGCTTTATGAAAAGCACGAGTAGTCCCCCGACGTCCCATGAATATACGCGATACACCTGTGCATCGCGCTTATGCGCGAACGTACAGAGCTTGGCTGCGATATGTGAGGGATTCGCTCGTGGATGGGTGGTAGGGGCCGAACTAGCTGCATCGCGAATGGCCAAGGGTGAAAGGAATAAATTTAAATATCGCCCAGGCTCTTTGATATGTTAACGAGCCATGGGGTATCCTCGAGAGCTCCGGTCCAAAGGGCCAAACGAAAATTTCTTTTTCGGTGGCGATTCTTCTTCTCCCTTGTTTCTTTTTTTTCGCTAGCCCTGGCACACTCTCTGTATCTTTCATTCTCTTTTCCATTTCTTTTCCCGTCCCTTAGCTATATCGACCTTTCATTTCCCGCCACTTTCTTCATCCGGTTACTCGCCGAAGAATACATTATTCCCAACCCCCGTGGCTCCTCCGCGAGTTGAATCATCGGTGCGTGCTCTCTCTCTCTCTCTCTCTCTCTCTCTCTCTCTCTCTCTCTCTCCCTCTTCCTCCTTCCGGTTCGTACTACGCGATTTATATTTTTTCGGCCTTCGCCACCTGTGCGTTCGAATATATGCAAATACCGTTCGTAAAGACACCAGAATCCTCCCTTCTCTTCCCTCCACCGCGCCGTTATTTCTATTACGTCTTTCCACGGTCCAAGCCTTTTTCCCATATCGCGGCTGAGAATAAACTGCGGCTCTTCGTTTTTTACTTCCGTTACGGAGCGGCGGGGGATAGACTCCGTACTAAATTCACCGCCAGAGACACTCGTCGTCTATTCCGTCTGTTCCGCAAAGCTGCGAGATTTTCCACCGGCTGGGGCGAAAAAAACATTTCTCGTATATATAATGTACTACATACGCCTCGTGTGTGTATATACATAGGTGTGTCGCGAATATTTTTCGAACACGGCCTGGATATTCACCCACGGACGTCCTATATTAACCCTTCCAGTTTGAGAAATGCGCTTTAATATCCATTTTTATTCCCACCAGACTCGCTCCCCTTATTTTCCGAGGGGACATCCCCGACTCGACGAAGAAGTATGTACTCTGCCCTAAATCAGGTTGAACGCCTATTTCTGATTCCGCGCTCCAATTAAAAAAATATACACTAATTTTAATCTCGATCCGAGACAATTCGGACGATATTAAATTATGAAAAATTTATGAACTACTATGAGAAGAGAATCAAGAATCGATACTAAAATCGAGTTAAAAGAGTTTGAACAACTATAATTTTTTTTTTTGGTCATTAAGCTCCACCTATTAGCTGAAAACCGTCGCTCAAGGATCTTTAATTAATGGGGAAGAAAATTTCAATTTACTTCTTTCATCGTGTTTTCTTCGAGCCTCTCGACGAGCCCCTCGGTCTGGAACGATAATCGATTATGCGGGATCAATCCGCGACGAGGAAAGAAAAAAAAAAGAATTCAGCCGCGGGTGACATCCTCAACTTTGGTCGCGCATCCACTACAGAATCACGATTAAAGGCACGGAACGAAAATTTCCACTCGATTAATCATCGGCGCGGCGTGACATCGGCATACGCGAGTTTGAAATAATCGATAGCATTATCGGACGATAAATCACCCGCGAAACGAGGAGGTTCGATAGTTATAACATAAGCTCGCGTCGTTCAACAGATTGTCAATAAGCGTAACGGGCCGAGCAATTAGCTTAACAGCTCCGCTCGTGCGTCTGCACTAGCGTGTTATTTCAATTAGGCTACAGTACATTCTGCGTGAGAGCAAAAAATACGACAGGCGTCAACGTTTCTTTGCGCCTAGCTTGTCGATTGTAATTCCAAAAGCCTTGCATGATGCAACGAGCCGGCTGAATCGTGTAAATACATTCACGTATCCGGTCCATATGAATATCCCAGCGAATAGTCTGGCTGGTAAATATTTAAAGTTCGAGTGTCGTGGAACGATCGGTTACGGCTCGATTTGTACAAACAGGTCACTCGCTGCGCGGACAATCGCGCTTACCTATCGCTAATGCAGCTCGTGCGTACGACTCGAGCCGCGACTAATCGTTGTGACGTCAGAGTCGATTATTCTCCCGGTTGGATGATGAATCGCTCCTCGACGACGCCCGCAGAGGAATACCGCGTGGTTCGTTCGCGAGGGGGAGACAGAAATGAAGCGAAAACGAAAATCGATATCTTCGGGAATCTCTCGACGTCACCGAGCGTCGTCGTTTTCAGCGAAATTCCATTCTTCTCTTGTGTTCCTTCCTCCATCCCACTTTTACCGACGACAAAGCCGGAGAAGGGTTCTCGATGCTTCTCTCTCTCTTTCTCCCTCTCTCTCTCTCTCCACTTTTTTTCTTCATTTATTTAATGCCCTGGTTTGACCTTTATCGACTCGAGGTACCCCACGCACTTTTATTCTATCAGTCTTCTCGTCTCGGGGAAAGTCATTGCTCGTAACTTTCTTCCTCTTCCCAACACTTCTTGTTCGCCATTAATTCCTCGCTCATGACGTACGGGCTCGCTCATTCGTCGTACGTCAGAGGCCCCGAACGTGCCTCGCCTTCTTACCCCGCGAGGTCCTGACTGATGAAAAACCACCCCCCGCGTTCACCTCCCTTGACCGTCATCCGCGGAGCCCCTATAACTCGCCCGATCGTCCTCACCTGCGCAAAGTATAACCGCCCAGACGGGACATCCGCCGGAAAGAAGTCTCGTGTCTCGTAAAATTCGCGATAATAAAAACTCGTCGATTAATTAAACGCGAGTGGATTGGAGAAATGATCGTAAAAATGGTTCGCGAATCTAAGAGATAAGACGCGGAATTAGATCGATGAATTCTCAATGGCCGGGACCGAATGAAATTATGATTTCCGTCGAAAACAAAATTACTCGGAGCTCGATAAATATTCTTCTGGCAATTTCGAAATACAGCCATTAGGTATTCTCGCAATCCGGTAGAGAAATTTAAAAAATTTACTAAAATCGTCCCTGTTTCGCCGTCTTTCGTTTTACTGCTTATTTCGCTTTACGAGCTCGAGCTTTTCTTGCTCCTATATATATATATATATATATATATATATACACGTACGTAGACGGTGAATTGCCCGGTCGTAAAAAGCGCCATACATTATGAACGCAACGCGGTACGCTCATACGCCCCGCTCGCGAAACTACTTCCTCTCCGCGCGAGTTTAGAGGCGATAATTGCGACCAATCGCGCGACGATTCGGTTTTATAATCGACGAGACGAAATTGTTAGTAGGAGCGTACAGAGTGCGAGGTTGCGTAGGGCGACACGGACGAGGACTGGAAAATAGAAGCGGCGTAATGGGTGCCATTTACGTACTCGAAACTTACGCGCGCGATAGCTGAGCGAGAATAGAAACACGTACACGCAGCGTAGAGGGGGAGGGGAGGGGGTTGAAGCTCGTAGGCGGTTGGGCAGGTGCTACTTGCGATTCTCCACCTGGAGTTTCCGCAGTTGCCAGTTATACGCGCGCTAAACTTTCCCGCTCGGGCTTCGGGCGCGTATGCTCGCGACGTTTGTGACTCCTGCAGGCTGTCTCTCTCTCGCCTCGCCGCTGAGTATGTACTCGTATACGGACCGTATAGGGTGTCTCGGGATACGTGGCGTGCCTTCCAGTGGCAAATTCACCGCATCAAAACGAAATTCTCGTATAATAATATACCCCTCTTTTTCGCCCCTTACTCTCCTTCTCGGTTTCCTTCTATCCAGTAAAATGAACGGTGACGTAATTTCGGATTTGTTGAACTAGCAATGTCAACACTGCTTTTTCATGAAAATAAATTTCTTTCGACTTAATAAACCAGCGCGAAACAAATTCAGAAAGCTCATGAAAGATCGTATTGCGAAATGTATCGAAAAGTATTTCCAACTTTTTACCCCTAAAAAATTATTTTGACATTTCCCGAAGCTTTCAAAATAAGATTTGTGGATTTTCTAAACAAATATTGACAATAGTCAATGTAGAGAGTCGAGTAGTTTTAAAACGACCAAATAGCAATAATTGCCAATTTTTGTAAATTATAAATTCAAGACGAATTCATAATTTAGGGCGAAGTAGAGATTCCGATAGCTTTAATGCACGAAATCTGTTTACACGACTAGACACCGTATATAGAGGGGTGCCTATGCGTCTTTACGAGCGCGAGGACGAACGGGGCGACGTCGACGTGTATGCAGCCACCTGCCGCTCGTATAACGCGAGACTTTTCCGGGCCTGAGCGCGCGCGCGCGCGCTCAGCGGGCGTGTATAACCCCGACCGACGACGGATGCCACTCAGCCGCACGTGAACGAGTCGATTGCCCCCGGGTGCGAATCGCTAACGATCATCCCCCGCGTCTCCTCGCAGTCGCGCATCGTCATTTGCGAGGTATACGCGCGTCCTCAAATTGGAGCGTGAAAATCCTCGCAGACGTTGCGCGCGTCGTGTCGTGTATATCTCGATAGTATCAAATTCTACATAAAGTACGATATCAAAAGAATTCGATATAAATTCTCGAGCGGAGAATTGCCCTAAATATACGAAACGTGTTTAATTTTTCATTAGGTCTCTATTAATAATTATTTATCTCGCCTTTCTCTCGGCGAATAAAAAGTGGAATCTAGTTGAAGATAATGAAATGCCTTTTCTTAAATTTCCCTTCTTCAATTTTTGTTTGTTTGCTCGTTCGCGAAAGTACCCGATGATTAATGAGTTTTCTCTTTATCGCCTGTTACAGCTTGGACCGGGACCAGCCGTTCACGTTCCAGTTGGGCGTCGGCCAAGTGATCAAGGGCTGGGACCAGGGCTTATTAGACATGTGTGTCGGCGAAAGGAGGAAATTGACCATCCCGCCTGAGCTCGGTTATGGCGAGCGCGGAGCCGGAAACGTCATACCCGGTGGTGAGTTCACCATTCTAATCCTATCTTATATATACACCTCGGAAAAATTAGAGGAACGCAAGTCGATATCGTTTGCTTTAAAAATCAAAGTGTTTTTATTGAGCTTTTTTGAGCTTTTTCAGATTATCGCTTTCTTGCATAAAAGTTACCTACTACTTCTTAAAAACGAACCTCTAATTTTTCCGAGGTGTATATATCGTCTTTTATTTAACAATAATAATTCTCGAAAGCTCGAAATGCCCCGTTTATCGCGAAATCGCGAATCGGCTCGTAAAATCACCCCTCTAGTTTTTCCTCCGCCCGCAACGGGAAATAATAGCTCTATATACCGGTGCGAGAAAAGGTGAAAATCGATTTTCGTTACGACGCTTTGCACTGGCTCGATTCGCGAGTTCGTTCGCCTCTGCTGTAAGCGAGAGGGCTCGCGTGAACCGATTGCCAATGTGAAAAAAGCCCGAGAGTAGAGAGAGAGAGAGAGAGAGAGAGAGAGAGAGAGGGAGGGAGAAAGAGAGAGAAGGAAAAAGGGGACATTTTCGACAACGTACGGGTCACAATTATAGAGCGACGCGCGCCGATGCACGCACTTTTCGAATTACCCGCGAGACCGATTTCGGAGGGACCGAGGATGGGCATGAATACAGGGACAAGAGGGATCGTTAGTTTCGAAATCGAAGTCAAAAATGCAATTGCACGGAAATCCAATAAAACGAGACGCGCGGCCATTAAATTGAACGGCGTTGTCCAGCCGACCGTGCGCTCCCGAGCCGCTCGCAAATTTTCATCTTTTATTAACGTTTCGTTGATCTAAATAACGCGCGCGCCGCGGATACACTCGTTTGAACTCCTCGCTCATTTCTCTCTCTCTCTCTCTTTCTCTTTTCTTCTCTTTCGCTCTTTTCTCTTTTTCACCCTCGTGTACCTACGCACCAGTCGCTAACGAGACTGTCGATAGAATACGTATTAGGAAATATCCCCGAATGGTTAACCGCGTCGAATTGCACACGCCCGCGGACAATCGGATTTAAACGATGATGGATAACCGTTTTGCGTGCACCGCTAGCGGAATATTTCATAGCCGCCTCGCTCGCTGTTTTTTAATGAAAACACGTACATTAGAACGCGCGAGGGGCGTGAAGGAAAAAATATGTAAAAATCAATCAAACCCCGCGTGTACGAGGTTCGAATAGCTCGCCCTTTGTTTTTCCTCCGTTCTCAGGGAATATCTCGCATCGTCGTTTCGATCGCTATTATGCCGATCCTTCGATTAATTTTGCATTCCGCGTTCGATGTTCTCGCTTTTTCGAATAGACAATTAACTTTAATGAAACCGAGAATAATGCGCGCTGAAAAATTTTCACGGCGCGCGCGAAATTTCCCGAACGCTTATCGCAAACGGGTCATTATTAGCGGTGTATTAATTTTGGCCGTTTAAATAGCGAATAACAAAGCGTCGTATTTCATTTTGCGCACGAAAAGAGATCAGGAGCGGCGGGCCCGGTTTAATCGGGTTCCGCGGGATGACCCGTTATTAATAGTCGGATGCCGCGTTTTCCGAGCTTTACACGCGTTAACCGTGGCCGGGCAGTTCGTTAGCACTCGAACCTCGTGGCGGCTCGACGCGAAATATCGCCCGGCTTCATTGTTATGTCGAATGGCGCTACCAGGCACACGCGCCGCCACCTATTCGCGTGATCGATAGCGCGCGTGCTTATAATCGCTACGTATTATTAATCCGCGGATTAGCCCGGAACCCAAAAACACGCCACGCTTGTATCGATTACACAAGCCAACTCCGGGAACGACCTATCGATAAATCGAAATTCAAAATTTCGAGTTGTCTTTGACAGCTCGAGTCGAAAAATAGTCTTTTTAGGGCGATCGGTTTCTTTTGCTAAATTGGATTTGTCCGGAATATAATAAAGTTTGATATTTTATTCATTTTGATCTCTCTCGCGAATTTCAATAGACATTTCGAGCGGTCGACCGAAAATACAGCAAAGTGGCTCACTCTTATACAGTAGATACGAGAATTAACGATTAACGATGAACGAAATGTCAATCGAACCTATAACGATGACATTTAAAACCGAATAACCGGTCCGATCGATGGCAATTCCGATCCTGAAAATTCAAGAGTTCGAAATTTCGGTTCGTTCGTCAGACCCGAATGCGCACGAGGCTCGATACGAAAAATATTACGGGACGGCGAGCTTGCGTTAAAATCGAATAATCGAGTATCGGAACCCGGTACCCAATTTGCGTAGTTTTCGGCGTACACCGAGCTCGCGTCCATATTGCACTTTTTTATTTCGGAATTTAGGTTCTCGCGCGAGAGCGCAGTGAAATTCTTCCAACGATTCAACCGCACGTGGAATTAGAGGATATATATATTTGCGTTCGAGTAGCGAAGGCTCACCTCGATCTATGTGTAAATGCAATATCGAAGCGACTATTTTGCAACGCAGTGTGTATCCGAATCGAAAAATCGAATAGATTGACACATTTTTCATTCCGCGTATAGACTCGCTTTCGACACTTTCATATTGCAAGCCTGGAAATTGAAAATGTAAATGCGGCGGCCAGTGTTTTCCGTGATCGAATTGTCAAGTAAGGAAAAAGCGGGAGAGAAAGAGAGAGTGGGTCTAATCTGATATAGAAGGATCGGTATCCATAAAGGTTCCCGATGCTTGAAAATTGAATCAGCCGTAATTGAAGATCGAGTTCTAAATCATATTATATTCAACGAGTGGGTATAAGCGTTCGAAAAGCGAGGAGCTCTCTCATTGGATATATCGTTGAGCTTCTAAAAAGAGATTCGAATGTCGCTAATGCATCACTTCGCGATTTTCATTTTCGTTCCGGAACTCTTGTCGTTTATACCTACTTTTCGAATACTCGCGTTTCGATCTGACCTATACCCATTCCCCTACATTGAGGCAGGTCCGAGTGAACGAAGGCGAAATAAAAGAGAACCTCGCAACGAGAGCCCTCGTCCCCGTTAAATAGATCCCGCCATACAATGCAATATCATAGCGCACAACGCTCGAGGTTTTATTTCGCGAAAAAAGAGGAATCCTATTAATTCTCGAATAAAAAAAAACACCATCGATGTCTACGCCGGCCTTTGAGATATTAAAATTTCAATTTTCGCCGAAACGGTGGCTCGATTATATTTTCAAAGGAGTAAAAAGAAATCATTTTTTAATTAACCGCTTTATGCTCCGTCGAGGGATAATTCAGAATCCCTTTAGGCGGAAAAGACGCGAAAAGGAGAGGAGATGATTCTACGTTGAGACTCTTGTCGAAGACACGCCGCTCGATTTGTTGACGTGAAATCGATAAATAATAAAACGACATGTATATCTCCTCTATGTACGATGAGAGCGGGTTGGGGGGTATGTACTCGTTAGGGGGCGCAGGAATTGACGTCAGCGATCAAGAGACGTAATCCGTGGCAGGTTTTCAACGTCAAAAGGATCCCCGAGCTTCGTTCCATCTCCACCCTCTGACGAGTACTCTTCCTCTCTCTCTCGCTCACTCTCATCGCGGGGCGAACCACGCGAACGATGGAAAAATAATGGAAAACCCGCGGTCGCGGAAATCATTCTTTTCCCTTTTCATCGGTGGACGCTCCTCTCGCTGACACGAATGTATTGGATTTTTATCGGGTTTCGGCCAATCGAAATCGCTCGACGTACTCGACCGCTACAAAGCTCGTATTTATTTCGAAAGGACAAAACGTTATAATTAAGGAAACTGTCGGAACCCAAGTTTTTCGATCCGCTCCCCGGTATCAAACCGAACCGATTGAAAACAACACGGGAAAAAGATTTACTCGATCCAAGCAATTTACATTCTTTCTCAATCGCCGCTACGCTCAATGTAGTTAACGTTGTTTCACATTTTCAGGTGCCACTCTGTTGTTCGACGTTGAACTCATCAACATCAGCGACTCTCCGCCAACCGCCAACGTTTTCAAGGAAATCGACGCCGACAAAGACAACATGCTGTCCCGCGAGGAGGTGAGCGCAATGGCAAGATCATTTTTCGTTTTATTTTTTTGGTTAGGTGACGGTGAGACTGTTCTGGTGCTGGTCACGTAACTCGAAGAGTTGTGATTCATTATCAATCGTTCCGAGTCGAGTTCCCGACTCGGAATTACATTTTTTAATCGAGAAGAAATACGTGTAACCTAGCGATTGTCTAATTTTGAAGCATGCCACCTGACTAATAATAGAACGAAGTATTTTTCCAAAAATTTTTGTTACGTTTCGCTGATTTTCGTTTTTTCTTTTTGTTTCCTTTGATCGATAGGTCAGCGAATACCTGAGGAAGCAAATGGTCGAGGCCGAACAAACCGGACAGGGCGATAACGAGGACGTGAAGAAAATGCTCGCCGACCACGACAAGCTCGTCGAGGAGATCTTCCAGCACGAGGACAAGGACAAGAACGGCTTCATCTCGCACGAGGAGTTCAGCGGTCCGAAACACGACGAGCTCTGAAGCAGCCGCCCACGTACCATCACCCTGGCGTTGAATAACGCGCTACACCCCAACGAATAAACAATAACGTAAACAGAAATGGCCGCGTGCTTTTAACGCCCACACGTGTTCACCGTTGTACAGAGTGACGTCATCCGAAGCATACCTCCTTCTGCAAAACCCCCTCGCGATATCACTGTGCGAGATCTCGGCACGCCGGGCTCTCGTTTTCCAGTTCGGGAGAGTTCGCCGGTTGGCTGGACCCGAGCGAACAAAGATTGACACTTGCCGACCAACTCCGCTCCACCCCGAACGTCGCCAAATTCTCGTCAGCTGGCCCGAGTCGCACGATCCGAACGTAAAATTGTAACGAGCGAGCTCGAGGTTCGACGGCGGACTCATTCTCGAACGACAACGCGCAAGGAAGACCAACGAAATGGAAATTCATTTCTCACCCCTAAGACCTTCTCCAGAATTTCGACGGACGCATATATAATATATATATATCGGTGAAAACGTGTTCGAGCTGTTGCTCGCTGCGAGGATTCTATTCGGCACCAAACGGCGAGATCCCGATGCAATCAACACACGACTTTGTACATTTATAATCTTAATGCTATACGAGAATGAGAAAAAACAAAAGATAAAGAAGGAACAAATTTTAAATAAAAATAAAGCCGAACAAAAAAAACTGCACGTATGCCTGCGCGAATGACTGCCCTTTCCGGCGGGATGAGTGAGCAAATTGATATATTATATATATTAAGAAGATAACAAAAAATTCAATCGTGAGAGAGAGAGAGAGATCGATTATTGCGAAACTATATAGATGAATGAAGAGAGTGATTTTTCTACATGATTATAGACGTTAGCGAATATAATTAATCTTAAATCAACGTACGGTGCTAATCACGTGCGAACTACACTTACACACATACACTTACATACGCGCACACGCATCGAGTAACGAACGACACACTCTTTATTTTTACCCGTGCTTTTACAACCCTTCGCGCCTCTTTGTAAATTTTTGGATCGTTCGAGTTATCGTGATTCGCTTCGTATCGAAATTCGTACGGGGTGTGTAAATGGTGCTTCCAAAAAATGCTATAGTCTGTTAAGTTTCGAATCAATCGGACAACTTGCGAACACGTATCCTCTATTATTGTCGTTAGCCATCATTAGTTTTTTTTTCGAGGCATACAAATATATTACACAGAATCCAACATATCGACACATCTGTGTTTGTCATTCTTATTGTCTACGAGGGAAGAAAAAAATCGGAGTTAAGGCGTTTGGATTACGTTCGATTAATTTAACTAAGGTGCAGCAACGTTTGATTGTTCAATTGTGAAGCGTGTTTGGTCGATTAGCTCTAAGGATAATAGTAAGAAAGTTAATAATTATTTTCTATTAATTCTATATTAAATTATAATCGATTGTCTTGAAACGATTTATGTACATTTTTAATAACTGCTTGAGCAAAATTTTAAATGGCACAGATCGCGCGAAAATTGATTACAGCGATAACAGCGGCACTAAATATTCGTATTGTTATCCAAGTTTTTATATTGTAGAATATTTTGGAAATATCTGATATTATTGAAACTGTTTATCGCCATTTGTGCTCATCCTATATACAACTGGGACTAGTTGTTCAGTTGCTTGTTTGATATAAATAGGTATTAATTTTCAACCTCGACTATCTTACAATTTTCATACATACTTGATTGTGTCGCTGTAATCATGGCCTTTTAAATCGCTATCATTATTACATTTTAAACTGAATACGTTTTTACTATTATATTATATTGTAAGTTGTTAAAGTTGGGCGAAGGTTAATAATAAATCTTGTGACTCGTGCACAGTTTGTTATACAATTGTCTGGTCTTTTAACGAACCTTCTTTATTTCGTTTATTTTGAAAAATTCTTTGTGTAAAATTAATGGGAATGTTTGGATACAGGAGATAAGAGGAAAATAAATCGAACCGTTAGTTTTCATGATTTTGCGTTTTATTCTTACTTCAGCCGAAGAATAATTTTCTCAAAAAGTTACATCAACAACGCGTATGCGCAGTACTAAATCGAAGTTTAAGCTACTTTAGGCTGTTTCTTATAGAACAAATCAGACTTTAGTAAGCTCTCATTGTCTACGTTATAAACCCGCTTTACGTCATCGACTTTGATCCTCGGTCATATCGCGACCGAGCAAGACAGCTCGCGCAATATAATAATACTTTGCTTCGTTTCGCTAACGCCAAAATGTGCACAGCTTGTTAGTTTATACTTGTGAGAAATGAAATTTTCGTATATTACGCATTTCGTGTACAAGCGAAAACAGGGGCGTAATTCAAATTTCACACACACATTTAAAGCATACAAGTCACTCGATACGACAGGTATCCTCAATTAACATAATTAATATTTCAGTAAATTGCGGCTCGTAAATATTAGCTTTACTCTACATTCTCCCGGATCAATTAGGGATAATTTATTGTCCATATGTAGTCGAACTGTAATTCGGCTACTCGAGAGCTCTTATTCATTAAAATATCGTAGTACGCGAGTAATCGTATTTTATGGCGTTTGCAACGGTGCGGTAACCCCTCGGTAATTTCGCAAAAAGGGTTCTAAATTCGTTACCCAATGGCTCGCGTTATCGCTCGATCTTCGCTACAAAAATTTATTTCGCGCCACGCGTGGGTACGAAATGGAAATATCACCTAAAAGTCATTTTGCGTCAAAGTGATTCCCGCGAAACTTCCTTTATCAAATTTTTTCCTCCGAGAACGAAGTTATCAGCGCCAGCCTTATTGCACAAAGCCCCGTTATACAAGCCGCTATATCTTCGGTGAAATTTCTTTCCAAACCCTCTTCACTTTCATAATAAATTATTACTTCTCGAAGTTTCATTAACGAACGCCACGCCACGCCGCAAAGTTTTGGCTCTCTTTGTTAAAATTTCAAATGCCTTGTTTCGGAATTATTTCATAAATAAAAACGGGTAATAATCGTCATGAATTTCAGAGACGAGCGGACACAACTTACGCGAATAAACACGACGGAGAGGCAGGACGAGCGCGAGATAGAGAAAGAGGGACCGAATGGGGGTGGAGGAAAAATATACCTTACAACATGCAATTTCGCGAATGCTGGAGATTCCTTCGACTCGCCGCGAAGTCACGTTCACAGTATCGATTATCGTTTCTCAATTTTGGCAAGAATATTCGCGTACAAGCCTGTATGATATAACGTCATACCACGAGTCAAAAAATGAGACTCAATTTCAGCTTGTCGAGTCAAGATTGAAACGACAAAGAAGTTGTAAAAAAATCCACTTTTTATTTCAAATTTCGACTTTTGAGACTTACTTAGTTCAAATTCTATTTAAAAGTCGAATTCAAAACGGAATTACATCCGATGTTGTTCGTTTCAAAGTTATACAATTTGATATGAGATTTAAGCCGAAACCAAGTCCTATTCTTCAACTCGAGTTCTCAAAGAATAAAGATCGAAGATTGAAAAATTCAAGGTTTCGCTTTAACGTTATCTACAACGAACTCGCTCGATTTTCCAGTTCACGATCGGTTCGAGTTTATCGATAGAATCTCCCGTCTTCTTATTTGAGATAAATTTTCGCGCGTTACAAGGCCGTAGTCTTCGATAGTATCACAGTCAGTAACCCTTGATGTAGGCGGCAATATGCTTCTTCTCCTCTTCCGAGAGACCGTTCTTGAGCGTTCTACGCACTGAAACAATATTTCACAAAGTCGTTCGTTAAAATTCTCCCATTGTGTCGAGCACGCGAATTTCGCGTTTCCACCCTCGTGCAGCAAGACCGTGATGAGTGCGCAAGAGACGATGTGCGTTAACACTCGTGCGAACATGCAAACAGAATTATTGCGTGCTTTGCAAGAGCTCGAGTAGAAATTATAAGGACGTATCATTGTAATTCGCTTTAAAGCGCCTCTAAATGTTATCCGTTGTTATTTGTTCTTATCTACGAGAAAAATCTGAATTCAATTAAGCGGAGTGACAGCGCCGCGATAACCCCATTGGAATTTTATTATTCCTTGGGTCGATCGATTTTAATCAGTAGGTACGTCCGAAACATTTCACGGCATCAATCAAATTATTTAAAAACCATTTTTTTCCTTATTCAATGCAAAAACACACGGGTGACATGTTGTACACGATAATCCTTTCTGTACCTCTCTTTTTTCATGCATTTAATTCAGTGGAAAAAGCAAACGGGTATTTCATTCTTTCTCGACAGCGGACAGAAATATCAAATATTTTACAGAGTGAAAGATCGATGAGTTATCAAGAATTTTATCATGCTGGTTAATATTAATTCATACATTTTGTTATATTCATGTACTGAAATATCGTGGAAATTTGAAATTCAGAATTTAGCGGAATAGAAAGATTCGCGATTTGAAAGGTTCAGGCGAAGCAAGCGAGGATTTGTTCAGGAACATCGAGAGCAAGGGATATCCAAAACCACCGAACCTTCTATATAGTAGAGAGGTCACGGAAGCGTGGCCTTTCACGGCTGGTACCCATCAGGCGTTGTGTTGTTTTCACGTGTGCGAGATCGTTTCACTGTTGAACAGAAAGAACAGGGACACAGGAAGACTACGCTATCCCATTTTGCAAGCATGTTGCCATTAAACCATCACCACACCCATTTTCTCTACGCCACCTTATTTGACCACGTTCGTATAGGAACGATGGTGTATACGTATAATAGTACAGTATGGAAGAACCAGTGTGAAAAAAAGAGTGAGAGAAAGAGAGAGAGAGAGAGAGAGATAGAAAAAGAGAAACACGAAAAGACTGAGATTAACGAGAAACAAAAGCGCGGTATTGTTCCTATAAGAGCATAAAGACACCTGTAGTATATCTAAAAGAGGTACGAGTGGTAGCCAAGAAAATTCGAACGATCGCGAGTTTTCTATCGATGCTTTGTTTCGTCTGTACACAGTTGAAAATTGTTCGTTACATTAAAATAACAGCTGTTGGAGACAGTTTGTGTCATATTAATATTTTTATGTGTTTAAAGATTAACTCAAATCGCAAATAGATGAATTAAATTTTTATCGCAACAGAATATTTTAAACTGTGTACGCTGCTTTGAAACGTCATCGGAAAATGAAAATTTTTTATCCTCTACTTTTATTTTTTTACGCTAGTACTCGCAGGGAATAATTGCGTTCGAGTGCACGTCGCGTTCGGTATCATCATATGTCTTGAAAAGGACACGTAAAAGAAAAATCGGCACCGAATCGTACGCAACGCGAACCCGACGAAGGGATTACCGTGATTCACGTACTTCCGACTCGATGAAGGATTATATCCATACCTATAGCGCATAAGGATCAATGGTTGAAAAAAAAAAATACGCTGCATGTGTACGCGCATCGGTAAGAGAGTGCTGGACGAGGAACAAAAAAAGAGAGAGAGATAAAAGCAGAACTCGGCTATGAGACTCGGAATGAAAAGAGATGAGTGGCATAATACGTCGGTATTACGCGGCAGTTGTACAGTTGAAATCGAGCATTTTGATATTTCCCGATGCGTCCCCGCGTTTTATCTCTCTGTGTACTTCGCGTAAAAATAAAAGTTCTCGCGAAATACCGGAGGAGGATGAGAATGGTAACAAAAGAGAGCATCGAGAGAAATTAGAGTTGAGGATTAAAGAGCGCAGTTATCGGAGAAACGCGTGTGCTCGTAAGGTGTGCGTGGGAAATCAAAAACTCGATATTTTTTTTTTATCGACACTCGGCTTCTCATTTTTCTCCTCTCGAGATCTCGTTCTTCTCGTGTCGATGTTGATTAACGAAAACTTAGCGACTTCGGTGTCGCCACTCGTCAGGCGACGACGAGTCGCGAGAGCGAAGTCGTCCGGGTGCAATTAGGGTGCGGGGATTCACTTACAAGACTTACGATCGGCGTGTCTCGTGCGTTTCCGTTCGCGCGGCGTCGTCCTCGTGCCTGGTGACTTTGTCGCGGTTTTCACAAGAGACTCCAGAAGCTCGTCGTCGCCGTCCGTCAGATTCCCGTTCACACCCTCATCCCTCAGCAGCGGGCCCAATGAGGTACGGCCTGGAGCAGTAGCAAGGAAAATACATTGTTATTAATTACATACTGAAAGTTTATCCACGAAGATAATCAATTAACAAATTCGAAGAGAGTATCGATCAAGAATTTAGCCAATTCATTACATTAAAAACTTGGTGTCACTTTGATCAGTTTGCGATTTCATTCGGAAACTCCACTCTCTTCAATTTTCAAAAACAGTTTACGATCTTAATTCCATAAAAAATGAAAGTAGAATTCGTACTTCTTTTTGTGTCTTTCGGGGTAGTACGTGAGAATATACTCCGAAAGGCACGTACAATGCGGCTCGTATATACACAATGACTACGACGGCGCGCGAAACTTCAAAGTCGTCAAAAGGGCGCAGTTTCTTCTCGAGAGCTTCTTTGGAACTCCAGCCCCAAACACTCTCTCGCACGTAGATCGAACACTTTTTCGACACACCAATACTCACATACCGAGCGGTACGATAGAGACTAAAATTCCGCGACAAATGACAGGCCTTATATCTCGATGGGAATTCGATTGAAAATTTTTACTCCAAATTTTTAAGCGTGTATAGATACGAATTTAATAGACGATCGATAAGCTGCTCGCATATTCGTTTCAAATACCTCCTCCCTTTTTTTCTCCTTATACGATTTTACCGGACGGGATCGCAAAACGAGGAGGTACCACGGAGGAGGAGAGTAGTGAATTAATCGAGAATTACTCGCGAACCGGCGACAAATGATATCCCGTGTGGGGGTTGAAAATAATGGCGCGATTATCGGAACATTTTTACGAGAGGGCATTAGCGGAGGGTGCGCGTGACCGGAGGATTCCCGGAAGCTACCACGGACGAGCACCGGGGCGAATATTTCGACGAATATCCCGCATACCTCCCACCCCTCGTATTCTTTCTCGACCACGAGTGGGGTATCCGTAGAGAGGTAAGAGTAAAAACCGCTCTGGAAAAAGTTATGATAGTCTAGCGGTATAACGCGCGTCGAGCGGGTTTATGCCTTGTACACGGAATGCCAAGAAACCCACCGTGCCGAGGGGGGTGGGAAAAGGGGTGCGCGTAGGAGCGTACCGAGGGGATGTGCCCGAAGTCGGGAAAATAAAAATTCTACGTTCCCCTTTTACAAAGATCCACGGTTACGGTTGAATACAGTTTTACACGAGCGGCGCCTGTAGAGCCAAGACAGAGAGAAAGTGAGAGAGGGAGAGAGGGAGGAACGTCAGGTGCACAGGTCGTTAGATTTTTCAGGCAAATCCCGGCGGTTCGTACGAATTATGGCCGAACGTTAAAAATGTATCACACACTTTGACGCGGATTTACTCGCCGAGGTAGAGAATCGTGATGAATCGCAAATAGTAGTTTTAGCGATATTTGCTCCGAGATCAGTTTCGCGATCTCGCATCGGTATGGTCCGGGATTCATAATTATTCGAGAATCGTTCGCGCGACCTAACGGTTCGAGCCAACGTGGCGCGGTATCCTTTAAATCTAGACTCAAGAGCCCCTGTTTAAGGACGACATTTATCTCGCGCAACGACACCGGGCTAGAGAACATTACTGAAATGAGAAGAAACTCTCGCAGTTTGTTCTTATCTTCGACGCGGTAGCCGGCTAGGTGTCATCTTCTTTTTTTCTCGACGTTTCGCCTCTCCTTTCCTCTTTTATACCCTTTTTCTCCTTGAACCTTTATACATCCAGGAGAGTTAAAAGCTACGACTCGAGGATAGAAGTCACCGTGTCGGTTTAATTAGTGTCACTCGCTCGAAAAAAAGAAAGAGGAGAGAAGTGGATAGAGAAAGGGCGCGAGAACGAGAGAAAATAAAGAGAAAACTCCGGGCCGAAGTTTGGGAAGGCAATAACGTACTCCCGCGTGATTCACAGACAAGAAAAACACGAGAGATCGAGATTGCATTATAAATCGCGAATTCGAACGGTCGCCTCACCGTTCTTCCTCTGCCTGCGCCACGGCAGTGTACCGTGTAGACTCTCCACATCCGAGATATCGCTGCCCAAAAGCTGTCTCAGTTCGGCGTCGGCGCGGTCTTCCTTCGTCCTAAACTTTCCGACCTGCGGTAAACAGAAAATCAAAGTCAAATGAAAATCGAGTAAATTTTGTAAAATATGAGAGAATGCGGAGGGTTAATTTCGTCGCAAATTGAATGATTTTATTTGATTCATTATCAAAGGAGCTTAGCTCGTATTGGAAGTCGAATAAAGGAAATTCTCATTGAATTTGTAATAAAAATAGCTAATTTAATTTAATTATAATTAAATTTATACTAATTATAATTAATAATTTTATTTGGATTGAAAAGCCGAGTTCGCGTTGGAAATTGAATAAGAGGAATTCTTATTCAACTCATAACGAAGAAAAAATTTGATTCGATTAAATAAAATTTCATTTTCAATAAACGTTACCTCGGTGATCATCTTTCCACGTGTTTTGTTCCTCTCGCGATGATTGGCCTTCTTCTCCAATTGCTGAATGACGCGTTCCCTCGTGGTGCGATATTCAAGCGCGAACTCGGAAACGACCCTGCAGAACTCGTTCGGCTTGGTGTCCTGAACGCGATGCAACGGTATGCCCAGCCAAAGTATGAACTTGTGGAACCGATTGACGATCCGCCTGTGCACGATCCCAAGGACGATTATCCTCTCGGCGCAGTCCGCGAGGAAGTCCGACATCCTAAATTTTTTTTTAACAAAAACGAAAACACGTAAGACGACATAAGTCAATTAGCGTGAGTGAAGTCGATTGGACGCGTCGTCGCCTCCCGCCTCGTTCTTTTTTCGATCGCGAAATGGCCGGGGTCCTACACGGAATCAGAGACAGGACACAAGGCGCTCGTGGGAATTAAGGACGAAAGTGGATTACGGTGTTTCGGACCACGGCCGCGAGCGGAAAGAGCGTCTTGTTGGCTCAACCAGCCGAGAAATCGGACATTTCGTTAATCCGCGACCGGTGCGAGAGAGACGGAGAGAGAGAGGGAGAGTCGGTTGGGGTTCGCTGTACGACGTAAAGGAGATGGGAAACTTCCGCGTCGTAATGCATTCTCGGGGTGAGGCGAAAGTTTAGCGAGGACGCTACAACGCCGACGGAATAGAGAAATTTTCGGACTCTTCTATGTTTTACCAATTTTTTTTCCTCTCTTTTTTTACTCGCAAAACGAGTCCGTAAAACCGAATGGCTATTTTCGGTAATTAACGATAATGTCATTTGGAAGGGAGCCAGGCAGCAGGACGCTACCGGTTAATTTATCGCGTGTCCACGCGGGGGTGAATGTTTTTTGTTCTCGCTCGCTTTTAGCGAAAAAGTTTCCTTCGAGGAGTCGTCTTACTCACTTGACTTTCATCATCGTCGAGCCGTCGTGCTTAGCGATTAGTTTGAGATGATCCCAGGAGGCCTTGCACTCGCTCTCGAGTTTGCCGATGTTCGACGACAACTCGTCGAAATCGATTTTCGAGGCTCTCGTCACGGCACCGATCTGCAATTAATAATTTCACGGGAAATTAATGTTTGAACTATGGCGGCGTGCTTTCGCCACATCGATACGTTTCGCGGCGGGGGTTGTACAGACGGAATAACTTGACGAATCCGATCGAGAAAGACGAATTGCTTCGCCGAAGAATTGCCAATTAAGACTTGCACGATTAATTATCCGTCCAGAGTTCTATGCTCTAATTAGAAGGCTCGACAACTTTTCAATTTTTGATGTAAAATTAGTTTGATTTCTTCAACTTTTTGGAGTGTATTTAAAATTCGATTCGAATCGATCGAATCCAATTTTTGATACGAAAGACTCGATCGAATACTATGTGGAACATTATCAAATCTAATTTCTCTCTCGGTAATCTTCGATTCGAATAGTTTTGGACTGAGCGAAACGAATCCGCGAAAGCGATCCGTTTACACATTGTTCGGGAGCAGCCGTAAACTCCACTCTCGATGGACTTATTTATAGGAAATGGAGAATTCGCAAAAAACGAATTCACGAAGTATCAAAAGAGTCCCGCCGTTCCCGCGCGTATACACCGACTTTTTTCTTTCGCTTGTTCGCAGCGGAGTAACACGGCGAAAATTCCCAAGCGCGAAACGGCTATCAGCGTGTGGGGTGTGGGAAGAGAAGAAAAAAAAATATGAGAGAGTAGAGAGAGAGAGAGGGTGAAAACGCTGTCGCGATTTCGCGTATACAAAGTTTTATCCATTTCGAGTCTTACAATAACGCGCACTCGTGGCTCACCTCCGAATAGAGATCCGTGGAGTCGGGAAACTTCTCCATCATCATGTGACAGAGGTGATGAAGAAGGGAGTGCTTGTGCACGGTGTCCTTGACTTCGGGTACTTTGGCCAGGTATTCCAGCTGAAAGCCTTTCACCTGAAAACCATAAAGCGTTCTCCGATCACTGAGCTACGCAAAATTCCTGTGTTATCGCTAATTAAACAAGAATTTCGCCACCCGATGAGAGACAGATCGTCGTAATAAAATAATTCAACGGCGGAGTTAAACGCGATATCGCGTTAAAGTACATCCAAGGACGGGAGCGGGATTGAAATTTTAAGTACGGAGGATGAAAGAGAGGAAAATCTGTGAAAATTCATTTCGTATGAATTGTTCGGGTATAATGGATGCGGAAGATGGGAATTTATGATCCCTTAAAGCTAGATTAAGCGGATACCATTTGGTTCATATTCAATACCCACCTCATTTCCGTTGAGAAATATCCCGATCGAAAGGAGCGTGCTGAGGATCCCGCGGAACGTTTTATTCACTCGGAGGGTCTCCATTCCTTGCTTCAAATCCATCAAAGGATCCGCAATTTCCTGAAGTCACACAGGTCGTACGTAACGATCTTTTCTTTTCGTCTGATGTGTGCGCATTTTAGTGTATATCTTTCTCGAGCCTCCCTTTTTCCACTCTCTGTATGCGATATTGTATACGCGCTATGTACGCCGGCAAATAAAGGAAAAAGGGAATAAACACGAAGCCGCGGATCGATAGCCGAGGCAGACCACAATCAGTCGCGCGGCGCACAAACTATTCCCCTCCCTCCCCCACTCGCCCCTTCATCCCACTAACATTCCGATCTGGTTATCGTTTCATATTTTACGTTCCGCCGATTGTACGTTACTCTCGTTACCGTCGATGCTTTCCCTTTTTGTCCTTTAGAATAGTCGAAAAAAAATTCAAGAAGTCGAACGAATTTATCAAATCCTCGCCGAGCAAATTAATAACGGGTTTTGCCGCAATTTATCAGAGAAGTAAAAACTCGACTGGGTTTATCGTTTTTCGCAAGAATTCGCGAATTTACGACACGCGCTAAATTTCCCAAGTCGAAGTATTGGTCCGCGAGTCGAGTCGGAGACTCGATTCCAACACGATCAACGTGTTTATAGGGTCAATTTAGATATCGCTAAAGAGCTTTACTTATTGATTCGGGTTCGAGAGACGAGCGCGATTATTCCGAGCAATTTACGATCTAATGGCAAAAATTGAATTTGAATTAGAGAGTGGCGCGTTAGTATCCAAATCCTCGTCTAACGATCGTGATTTTATTAGGCCATTCTGCGGACGGGGGATTAATTACGGGCGGGCATTATCGTTTTCGCTCTCGCCCTCGTCGATACGGTAATACCGGTGAGATTTTCCGCAGGCACACGCCGCGCGGTCGCACCGAGATCGTGATATTATGCGAAGAGCGTTCGAGCGAGCGCGGGCGACTTCCTTTCCCGCATACTCCGCATTCCTCCCGACGAGAATTCTCGCTCTCTGTCCTCCTTAGGCGCGACAATCTCGGTGTTCGTGTGCAACGATAGCGAGAATCGCGAAGAGATAACGACGCGTAATAGAGAACAACGATAACGCATTTCTTTCCTGTTTGCATAGCGGTAAATAGTCGGATTACCCGAGTTGGATCTTCTCAATCCAATTCCGAGATTTCTAACTCATTTCGTATTAAGACTCAATTTGACCCAAGTCGTAATATTTTTACAATTTTCACAAATACGACAGAAATCTCGATATTCATACTTATAAATTTAAAATGCGAATATAAACAGTAGATAATCCGATAAAGAAATGTTATATATATATTCAAAAAAGAAACTTTTCATTTTTCTTTAAAATCGGTTTCAATTTATTATTCTAATTCGTTTGTAACCAGCAAATATATTCGACAATTTAATTAAACAAATTCTCACGTTACGTTGTTAACGCGTACTCAAATATCAGTGTTCAACATAATGCAACATACAGTAATGACGGAACACGCCTCGAGGTGGAACGTACTGTTCGCAAGTTAATCCAAAATTTGAAATTTAATATTCAATTTTATTCGCGAGATTCGAATTTCCAAGTTGCGAGAGTGATAAATGACGGCAACATAAAAGATATACATAAAACGAGTTTGCCTTACTTTTTCCGAGTTCTCAAAGTCCAACTTGAACGCCCAGAGTTTTAGCCTCGCTGGCAGCTCCGAAATAGAAGCCAAGGTGAGAAGAAACTGCTCGGCCGATCCCAGAGGTAGGTCAGGATTGGCGGCCTGCGCTTCTTGTATCCTAGACCTTTCTTCTTCGGTCGGTAACATGGTCAACAGTTTCTGTTTCGAGGAATCCGAGCGAAATAAATAAAAGGAAAATCAACCAGTGTAAACAACTAAAGGGCAAATCAATAATCAACAAAACATGTAAGCTAAATGCTAATTTGCAACTAATCGGCTGTAATTGAATTGGAACGAAAGTTTATAAATTATATTTTAACGATAATTATAAGGAAAATTAAATTGTAATTAAATTTTTCGTGAATTAATAATTTAGTGAGTTTCAGGAGTTATTAGGTTGGAATTAGGGGAAATTCGTTTATTACCTCGATACCCTCGCGATTCATGATGGTGGCGTCCATTTTTAAAATAGCAGTCTTTATTGATCTTGGCGGTGGTAGTTTGGTCATACCAATATTGATCGCGTTAGACCTCTTGTGATCCAAAACTATGATCTCCTTGTTTTTGTTCATTTCTTGCTGTTTCTGCGTGGTTCGAATAGAGAAAAGACGATGTGAGAATAAATATAAATAATTATAATCGATAATAACTACATATTAGAAAACCAAAACTTCTATCACGTTAATCGCTATAAAGTAAAAAAAAAACTAGTGGATATATTTTATCGTGTACCTAGTAACTTGATCCTTTTCTTATTATGTATCTATTCATATAGCATATTAATTAACACATAAATTTTTTAACAAAAAATAGATTTGAGAAACAATTTTGGTGTTGAAATCTGAGACATACAAAAATTACATTAGGCTAACGAAACGAAGCACAGTGGTATAGTTTATGTGCGTGGTAAATTATGCTTCTAATGCGTGCCGGTAAATAATTTAATTAATAGCTTCTCGGTTAAACGACGTTTGAAAGCCAAATAATTATGTGCCTAGCGCATACGTAATTTGCTGTTTTACCGAAGCATTACCAAGCATTTTTAAGATTAATTAGCCAACCCACTTCTCATTTATAACGTTAAATGTGGAAGTCGTTTGGTGAAACGCCGGGAAATCGTTGTGAAAAAAATTAATTAGAAATTCATCAAATTTTTAATTAATCACGATACTTTGTTTCGAATCAAGAGTGCACGCGTGTACTAGCAGGCTGTGTTAAGTGCTGTGCGAAAAGGCCTCACATAAAAATTATATACAAAACAAATACATAATACGAACAAGTTAAGAAATTAGGACTCACCTCCTGTAAAATTCCAGCATGCCATATCGTTCATTTTCGTGCGAGCACCAACAATATTGCAAAGAATATAAGAAGTGATTAGTCATTTCGCAATAAACCATAACCATCCAGTTATACCAGTCACCGTTTTATTATTAACGATAATATAATCATTACGGTAATTTTTTACCATTCGCTTCGCTCATTAGCCATTTTGTACTCGCCAACGTTAAATTTATTACATTTGACAGAAAACCAATCTCTTTACACTCGTTATTTACCGATTGTAATTAAAAGTATGTAATTATCAGTAAAGTACAATATTATCAAAGTTCATAAATATTAAACAACGAGTTTATAATGAACAGAAGAGAATGGTATCGAAAATCACTCTAATAATTATCATTTATACTCAATAAAATGAAATCCAAATACTTGAGAGAGAACGTTTCGACTTTTCCGACGACACGAACAATAATAAATCTTATTATAAAATAAGCAAATTCTCGACAGCGCAACGACACACATTCACTTATATTAGGACACTTGACAAGACGACCAGAAACGTGTACACGTACACATTCGCCCCATTCAGCGGATGACTTTTCGATTTAATTTAAGTTCCTGTCCCGGGTTTAATACGCGTCGCCTATCGGGGGTATAAAAGCCCACGAATACGAGAGATTCTGCCTCTCTCTCTCATTGAACAGTCGTCCCATTGTGGAGTACGCAGGAACGATTTAACGTTGATCATCCGCGTACAAGTTTAACGGACAATCTGACCGCGGTTGGAGGCCGGTATTGCGGCATACGTAGTCCTTTTATGAAAAGGAATCAGCGCTGACCGTATATACGTATTTATACATACATATACGTATATTCCACTGGGTAAATTTCCCGACTGCGCGGTCCCCTTTAACCATGAACCGAGTTTCCCTCTCTCTCTCTCT
>NCVS01000363.1:902291-982808 GCA_003055095.1 Goniozus legneri
TCTCTCTCTCTCTTTCGTTCGCCCACTCTAGACCACCCTTCACCCCCATGCACCGAAACTAGCCCGGCCGAAACCGCCCACGTAGCTTTGTGTACATGGGATTGTGGGTACGTTGGGTGCACGCCGGAATTTCCGGGGTGATGAAAAGGCTCCCGTGTGCCCTTCGACGGAAAGTGCAAGGAAAGGGAACGGAAGAAGAGGAGGAGGAGGAAGAGGATGCGAAGTGGGAGAGAGAGAGAGAGAGAGAGAGAGTCGAGTGTAGAAGAAAACACCCAAGGCCGTGGTAGAGCTCTCTGCGGAAAGGTTAACGAATCGAGAATACCAAAATGGTTAGCATAGACGTCGTTAGCAGTCTTCACCTCATTTTTGCTCCCTCTAACCACTCACTCACTCGCGCGCGCTCTTTCTCTCTCTTTATTCTCTTTTTCTTTCTTTCTCTCTCCCTCGGGTTTTTCGTACGTATGCAAAGTGTCGAGGGCCGAAAATTAAGAAAAGCCAGAGCTCGATTTTTACCGGAACTGCGCGAAGCTATTACGTCTTTCAGCCTCTGTGATTATGGTCTTGATTAAGTTCCTTTTCTCCCTCTCTCCCTCTCTCTCTCTCTCTCTCTCTCTCTCTTATTCACTTTCGCGCACACAGGCACGCCAGTAAGAATGATCGCGTACGTCTGGGAAGTTTGTTTCACCGAACTAGAGCGAAAATTTTTTCCTCCTTTTTACGCCATTTCTTGTCATTAATTAACAAAAAAAAAAAAAAAAAAAAAACGTTGGTCGAGTAAATTTCAGATTGAAATTTACTGGTTTAAAGTGGCGAAGCGATTTATTTACGATTCGGTTAATTCGGATTAAGCGTGTTTGCAACGGAAAGCAGTAGGAGATTGCGAGGGATCGTATCGACGATTCAACCGAGAACATGAAGATGGCTGCTCACCTTGGTGATGAGGTCTTTCGCGCGACTCTCGAAGAGATGCTCGAGCCTCTGCGTATCGACTGGTACCGGCGACAGCTCGTCCCAAATCATTTTGTTCTTGTCTAACCTAGATAGTATAATCGGGTCGTCCCTGACTTCCTTCCAGAAGAGCTTCACCGTCTTCTTGCTCTTCCTCGCGAGGGTAGGCGGGGGACTCTTTGGTGTGCTGTTCGACTCACTCGACGGCGGTGACCTCGCTGATTTCAGGCTCACGCCGAATAACGGAGGGGGAGGACCTTGCGGTGGTGGTGGAAACCTATCGAAAACGAAATTCGATTCAGATTCGAAAAAATAACGATTCTCTAAAATAGAACAGAACCCCTTATCATACTTATGAATACAAAATTCGAGATAAGAAACCGATAAGACTTTTCACTTTTTTAAAGTAGATCAAGATGAAAACTCAAATTCATTTTTATCCCATCCAGGATTAAACCTCGCTCATCCCACGCATTCTTGTCATATTTTTTGTTACGAAATAATTGTCTTAATCTATTAGTTAAACTGGAATAAAAAATGTTTTCCTAGAGCATTATCCGTCGGAACACACGTATTTCGATATTTCCCAAGTTGACCCACATACACGCACACGTAGCGGTGGGTAATGCGGCGGTTAATCCACTCGGCAAACAGCTCGTTGCGTTTTTATTTATTTTCAGTCCCTCCCGCAAACATACCTAGCCCCGGGTGGCGGCGGAGGCGGCGCCCGCGCGTTACCGCCAGGTGGCGGAGGCGCCATGGGGGGCGGGGGCGGTGGTATTCCGTTCGTGACGTTCACCGGTCCCAGCACGTCCACCTCGTCGTCCGTGTTCAGATCCGTGAAGTCGAGATCGCAGAGAGCCAACGGCCGTTTCAATTTTTTCACCAGCTCCTCCCAGTGAAGCTCGTTCTCCGATTTCTTCGTTTCGGGAAGCTTAGCGAGGTTCTCGTTCGTCGGTGACTTCAAAACATCCGCTTTCGATTTTGATTTCGCTAGGCCCTCCTTGGCTTTCGATATCAGCCCGCTCATATCGCCTATCCTGCAATTTTTTTAAAAATAATTTTATTTAATGTTGTCGTTCAAATGTTACAAAATAAGCAAAGAGAATTTTAAATTGGATGAAATGTACTTTTCAGTATACATCTATATATTGATGTTTGGTTCAAAATTTCGATTATGGTAAAACTTTAGATTAAACGAAATTTGATTTCCTTTTATCGCGAGTTAATAAAGGGCGGAATGGAGGAAAAACGAAACGCGGTAACGAGGACTTCGAGGAACGGACGAGTATTGTTATATGTACAACGTTGAGCGAGCGATCCGTACATACACAATAAACATTGTAGAGTCGATTGACAGCTTTTCAACTTTCCGAGCGTTCGAATGCCCGAGCGCGATGCTTTCTTCTCTTCTTTCGAGCAACGTTTCTACAACAGATTGCCAGCGCGCAAAATAAACAGTCGGCAGGCGCTCATTCGCGCAACGAGAACGTAAAGTGACATAACGCGTTTTCACGATAACGCGTTCGCGTATTTCCGGGACTTTCAATTTGCCCCTGTTTAGATTTTAATTGAATCCGCACCGAATCTCGATTTAATGCCACGCCACGTAGTTTAGAAAGCGTGCTCGAGCTCACGGTCCGTCGTAAAATTATCAAGATTACAGTTTCGTGGCTCGATATCCCTCCGCTGATGTAACTCATTATGCATCTTCATCGGGATTCATTTGAAATTTTATCGCGCTCTCGCGAACGTGCAAGCTCGCGCGTACGTAACGGCCCATTAACCCAGCGAAACGCAATCTACCAACGAGCGACCGTAATCTGTCCGAGCTTTCGGTAACTGATAACGAGAGCTGAAAATAAGCTCGCTCGGTTCTCGCAACTTTTACGGAAGAATAAGAAATCTCGGACAACTCTGGTCAACGTTGCACGTTGGGGAAATTATCAACACGACAGGTTCTAATTAACGACTAGTTAACAGGGACTACATGGATCTTCGTTGTATACAGGGTGTCTCGAAAATATTGTGGAATAAGCTCGAGTATAAAAATTGTACGGTTTTAAGAAAATTAATGTCATATTCTTTCGTTGTTAAAGAAAAGTTTTTCAAAATTATTCAAACTTTTTATCAGTTGAAATGTCCCCTTTATTTCTGACAAATACTTCAAAGTAATACAAAGTAATAATAGTGAGTAGTACTAGTAGTAATAATAAGTAATACTACTCTCTGAGGAGTGAATTTACCGACTCGGATATTAAATGACTTAGAAAAGCTCGTTTCTTCACCCCCAGAAGTAAGCTTCCGAGACACCGAGTATAGGAGGATATTTACATAGAGCGAAAAGTTGGGCTAATTTTCGATCCGCAGCGACGGTGATGCATTAATTACAACTCGTCGTCCGCGCTAGGTAGAGTGTGTAAATTTACCTCGAGACTTTTTCCTCGACCGGACTGCTCGGTATGAGGTTTTGCGCTGCCAACTTTTGGGTGAGATCCTTGACGGTGCCCTCTCTCTTC
The DNA here is from genome assembly GCA_003055095.1 of Goniozus legneri. Lineage (NCBI taxonomy): Eukaryota > Metazoa > Arthropoda > Insecta > Hymenoptera > Bethylidae > Goniozus > Goniozus legneri. Next base: position 905,759 of record NCVS01000363.1, read on the forward strand.
AGCTGCAGGACCACTCGACGATCCTCGTCCTCGTCCGTGTGATTGCCCTCGTCGCACTCCACACCCTCGTCCGGGCTCCTGCCGTACCACGGCTTCTTATCCTCCGAGTCGACCTTGTTCACCGCGTTCATCAGCGGCGTGAAGTCCTTGCGGCTGCTCGGCCTCGACAGCTTGTTCGACGGCGAGTCCGCGTTCCTGTCGTACATCGTCGTCGCGCTGTTCGCGTACCGCACCCCGTTAGACGAGAACGGCCCTGAGGCAGAGTCGAGTTGTTACGCGTCTTGAATTAACTTTTTAGGAGCGCGTCTGGTATGAAAAATTGTTCCATAAAAAAAGTATAAAAAAAAAAACACGGGAAAAAATATCTGAACTGTAAACTGAAATTTAGCCAAACAATAAATTGCCATCGAACAATTTTTATCGAAGAATATTTGTTTCGCTCAAACAAATATCAATCGAACAGCTAGAGTTCGGATAAATCACTCTTTCTGTGTTCTGATTTATAAATTTCATTTAAAAATAATATATTTTTTAAAATATATAACGTTTGTACAATTTATATTTGAAAAAAATATAAATAAGGTCGAGTACGTTTCGGGTTCTCTTAAAAATTTGTTTTTCGACTAAAAATCACAACCAAACATCAGTTCAAACGGAAATGAAAAACGATGAAACCGGGGTGCGAAAAAAGGGGAGGGCGCTGGAATCTATCGAAACGAAAAACACTTACTTTCCTGCTCGTCGGAATGGTCGATTGATGCCCTCATGCTGGCGGTGGCCTCTTGTTGTTCTCGTATAAAACTCCTCTGTCTTTCTGCTCTCTCTCTTCGACGCCTCAGAGCCGGCGTCACGCCGACGTCCACTGAAACGTCCGATAAATCATACTTCTCTCTCCTTTTTCCTCCCTGTATTTTTATCATCATTCCCTCTGTATACGGTCACACAACGCCCGAGAATAAATCGTCGAACGTGTAAAATACGATTCCACGTAGAATATCGAGAGAGAACTCGATCGCGAAGGTGTTCCCGAGTCAAAAAAAATAAAACCTGAAATAGGCTTTTTAGTGTTAAATCAGTTCATCGGAACCTGATTCTGACTCAACCTTACTATTTTCTATAGCGTGTTACAAACCAGAAACAATTGAAATTAAATTTTGAATTCTAAATCTATTTTTTGATCAAAAGAAAGAATTATATTTTGACTCGGGTTCGCTTCACAGGTACTATCGTGACAAGGGCGGAACACGTAAATGCATTCGTTTCCCTCACCTTTATTCTCCTTGTAACCACCGTTCAGTTGCATCTCTCCGATATGACTCTGAGAGCTCTGCGAACTACTCGACTCGTCATCGTCGTCGGGCAGACTCGAGTTCAGGGTGTTGTTCAGTGTACTGTTTAACGTGGTGTTGAGGGAACTCAGACCGAGCGAGTGGTTCAATCGTGGACTCAGTCGGGCATTTAAGGACATCGAGAGAGGCGACGTGCCCGTCGAGTGTCTCCGAGACTTTCGTCGTTCGTGAGAATCCACTAGAGACTTTCGGTTCCGCAGCGTCTTCCTGGAAGAAGTACCGAGGAGATAAGGTAAATATTAACTTCTTTATTTATCGCGTTTGCGTTCGCCGCGACTTAACCGATCAGAGAGACGGATAAAATCCTGCGAGTCTCTTTCTTGGAGAATCCTAACGCTGTTTCGACTTACCTGATATTGTCGTCCAGTTGTCTTATCGGCATTTCTCGATCGTTGCCGTCCTCGTGGTGCAGCACGGCCTCGTAAATCTGAAACTGTCGCAGAAGGTCGAGATCCGTGCCCTGCTTCGACATGTAACGCTGTATGATGCCCTCGATGCCCTGCTCTTCGAGACAATCCACCTGATCGTAGTAGGTGTCCTGGTCTGGTATACCGTTGAGGCACTTGTTCACCAGGGTAGTCGCGTAGATGAGGAGTTCCGTGTCGGCGGCGTCGTAGTCCTTCAGTAGATTCATCACGTTCGTCCAAGGTATCATCCCTCTCGATGTGTCCACCGATCTGACAGCCCTCACCAACAGCAAGCTATTCGTCTCCACGTATTCGACGAATACGAGCAGCAGCTTCAGTGCTGTTTTCACCACGAGTCGAAAACGACTGGCTATCAGGGTGTACAGCCACTGCACCGTCAGTCCATGCTCCATCACGCCGTTCATACCGTCGACGTAGAGCATCACCTGACCGAGGGCTATTTTAAAAAAGTTCATACTTTACATTACGAAAACAAATGACTGATGAATTCGAGAATGAAATCGTTTGCAGGGAATTTAAAATTTGTATTCGATCGAATTATTAATGTTTGTACAACGCAAACTGCATGAGAAGCAATATATTCTCTTTGTTCAAATATTGCGTACAACTTTATACGAAAGAATCGTTCATCTCGGTACGCAAATAACAAGTTTCGTCAGAGAGATATTTTTCAATTTCGTACACAAGTTGGGAAACAGCGAAGTTCGTTGTACCGTCACTCCTATCTGCGCTAGATTAATGTGTATACAATCGATATAATAATAAGCGTTCTCTCGCATAACGGGACCGTTTGATTGTACATCCGTCCGAAACAAAATGATAGCTAATACCGCGGTGGCTATTGGAATGGATCAACAGTCGTTATTGGTTCTCTCGCTGCTTTATTTGGGAGGCTCGTTTCCTCCACGGTAAACGTCAAAGGCCGCGCGGATAATCCCCTTGGTAATCAACCCCTCGAACGCGATAAGCGCGGTTTATTGGGTCACGCGGAACCCCATTTCATATCGAACCGTTGTACGTGCAATAATCGCACGCGTTACCCTGCGATTTTCGTCCGACAACGGCCAGTGCTCATTCGGCGATGCAACGTTTTCGTTTTGCGAGATATGAAATCTCAAATTAGATCAAATTGGATCCTGCATATATGGCTATTTTGCTATATAAAATCGGATGTATCGGATTAACAAGTTCCTCTTTGTATTTGCTCTTTCGAGTCGAAAGATAAGACTCGAAATTGGTCTTTGGGACTAAGTTCATCGAAACCTGATTCCAATCCAATTTGAATCGTTTGTAATCTGAACACTGAACTTGAAGTTCACAAGAGAACGAAATTGGGGAGTTCTTACGGCATGTACCGATGGTTCAGCAAATAATCGGATCTTCGTTGGTTCTTAAGTCCTGATTTAAACTGCTTTTCAGATCGGAACAATAAATTATTTTTCGCCTTCAGTTTGACCTCGATTTTAACCAGGTCGAACGCAGCATAATCGGATTCGGGTCTCGACTGCTTTTAGGGAAATCTCAGATTAATTTTCGGATATCTCGATGGAGCAAATTTTTTCTCGATATTTTACACGATCGAATTGAAATCTGAAATTGGATTTCAATAAAGGGTTTTTGGAAAATTTGTGTACGTCTGGATTCGGGTTTTATTTTCTTAATCAGATCTTCTTTTCGACTCAGGCCGTCTCTTCATCCCTCGGCGGCTCGACTCGGCCAATGAAAGTTCTCCGAGAGCTTAGGAACATTTTATCAGCGAAGAAGGATTGCTCGTAACGCGATAACTTTTCCTCCGAGGCGGTAGTTTAGCGATTCCGGGAGTCTACTGGCAGCCGCCTCCGCCGTTTCGCTCCGTATTACCATACACTTTAAAACCTCCTTTGCCGTACTTCCGGCGATACGCGCCCGCGGAACGGCCCGTCGACGCGCCTACGACTCTCTCGCATGAATTTTTATCACTTTGCGAGTAAAAAAAAAAAGGAAAAGAAATGCACGCAAACGCGTACACTCTTTATCCGCGCAGCGTGCATAGATCCGGTTAACTCTAATCCCGGACGCGCTTGTCTAGTGAATTTTTCAGAATTCCATCTTTAAAAATTGCAAAAAAAATAGTTTGAATAAACGATTGGATGCGCGAGTTACGTATTCAGAGTGGTTAAATGGGAAAATGCGAAAAGCCCGAAAGGATATCGCATTCGATACGCACACGTTATATGCATTGTTTATTCAACGTTATATTTTTCACGATCGATGTTTATCCGCGATTGGGATTTTATCGCGGGACGCATCAGTGAAATTACTTTAGACGGTAAAACGTATATATATATATCTATATATATCTATATGTATAGAGCCTCCCTTGGGCGATAATGGAACTACTGTGTAACTAAAATCAAACTTTTCTCTCGTCGAAAGACCGACCAACCGGAAATTTCCATTTAATCGGCTTCGACGCTCGTTCCGGTCGCGACCTTTCACGCGTATCGATCGACGATCGATAGTTTTTTCTTTTATCAAATTCTTTTTTCACTCCCCCCTCGACTTCTTATTTTGCATTGCCGACTTTGCGACCGAGAGAGCGAAGTCTCGAGTCCTCGGAAAATTTTTCGAGATCTCCGCGATTGCTCGACGGCGCGTGAATTCGAGCGATCGACGTTCCAACTTCGTCTCGGATGCATTTTCATCTCGAATCGACGTATATGTATATCGAACGCATTTTATCGCACGGTGACGAATGCCTGAGTCAAGAAATAGGACCCGAAACTACCTTTTTAGGCTTTCTTTTTATACTGTCAAACTGAAAGTTCAGGTATGAAATGATTTGTTAGTAATCAGGTTTTTGTTTTGAGACGAAATTCTCAAAGCCCGATTTTGACCCATTTCGAAAACCATGAATTATTCTTCGACTCGTTTAAGGTATAAACACGTCACGAACGGGCTCTCGTGTCCCGAAAATACCGGTGCAAAATAATTTTAACGATGGTTTATGAAAAGCCGATATTACGTGGAGGGGGTTATCGCGCGGCGAGTAACGCTGGGTGTACCGGCTAAATTACGGCGTGAAATGTAATTGGTAAACCCGATAGGGATCAAAATCGCGACGCTCTCTCTTTCCGTATTACGTAACGATATCATAATCGTTGAATAGTGCGGGACGTAAATCACACCGGGGGGTTGAAACTCGAATGCGCGTGTGTATTTCGCGCGGTCGGTTCGCGAGAATGCATTTCGCGTAATTGCGGATTACGACGGGGTCGATGTTTTCGGATCTCCTTGATCCGCGCTTTGGAAAAAAGCTGCCGAACGAGCGCGAGGAGGGAACGCACCGAGCGGGAACGAAGAAGAACAACCAACAAACACGGCATTAAATCAACGAAATTACAACGAAAGCGGCTTTATGCACCTGTCGAGTTTTATGCAAATATCCTGACGTTTGACATAATTTATAACACGCGAGCGGTAATTGATATACATTATTCCTTCTCTCTCCCTCGCTCCTCCACTCGAGCCGTATTTTATTTCCCGCTCGTGTGCGATGGACGTTAATCGAGAAAAAATTCAAATAAACGGCGGGCGGGCGGACGAAACGGCCCGCGAGCACAAGGAGTTGATAAATCCTCGAATGTCCCACGGCCAATTATACGAAACCCGCGGTCGTCTCTCGTGTGTGTATAGGTTCTATATACAATTGTACAGGGTGTCCTAAAATGCAGTTTCATCGATTGGCGAATAAATCGAGAGATTTTTAATATATCTATTGGTCTTCTTCAATTTTTATGTGTGAGTATAGTTCGAATAACGAGTAACATTACAATTGGACTATACTTTTCATTTGTCAAAACGTCGAGAGATGAAAACATTTTCGTTGAAAAAGTTTCAGTAATTTTTATCGATGTAATCTTTATTCCGAGACACCCTGTACGTATATATAATACACACGAGCGACGAGAAACACTTCACCGTCGACGAGTAGGAAACTCTTGAAAATCCCGTTCAAAGAGTGGCATTCATGCCCCGGCGTCGCGCAAGCACGAGCGATCCCGAAAGTAGCTTCGGCGCCTTTGGTCGGCTACGGTTTCGTAAACATTCCCGATCTTTGCCACCACCTCTGGCGTATTTTATTAACCCCAACTCTACCCCGCGTGAAGAGATTGAGATCGACTGTTGAATATAAAGTTGTAAAATTGGTTTATCATTGGTTCTCTTTTTTCTTGACGGACTTTCTTTTAAAAACTCTAAGCTATTTTTCTCTAGCACAGATAGCTGAAGAAACCTTCAATAATTAAAATAATTTCTTCGTTCTCTTGAAAAAAGAAGCAGGAAAATACTCCGTGGAATTTATAAGTTTAGCATTTTTCTCTATCGATTCTTGACATTTCTTATTGCGAAGAAAGATAAATACGAGAAGTTTAATCGATCGAATATAAATTATATACGGGCTCGCACGCGTGTACCGCAATTCACGATATAAGTGTCTAATTGAACCGCATTAGCGGATAAGTTTGTTTAGTCACGCGATAGCAAACCTCGCATCGCACACAAGACGTAATGAATTACGAAGCTACTCACCTCGTAGTATGTAATTTTGATAATTTTGGTCGGCTTCGCTGCCGACCTTGATGAGACACGCCAATCCATCGTTCTGCACGAACTCGTGAACCAAGTCTTTGTCCTCCTGTAACAATTTTTTTTTAACGACCATCGCGATAAGTATTCCTCGAATGCTATTTGGCTCGTTTTGCGCAAAATCTACACGCGAACTGTCAGGACTCGTTAAGTCATTTTCACCGGGGAGGATCTCGTTTCAACGAGACTACGCACATTGTACATTCCTCGACCGTGAATTCGTAACACGCCATTAATAATAGTCATTCGGAATAACTACTATATTCGTGCGAGAGATGAGGAAAGATTCGTAAGAGACTCGAGCGAAAGAAACGGAGAATTCCCGTAGCCAGATAGCGAAGCTTCTTAACTGACACGGGGCTCAAAAGTTGCCCCCAGCGCGGGTGAAATTTGCTGATATCCGATCCCGTGGGCCTCGCGATTTATCTCCGCGTTTCCACCTGAGCCCTCCAAGCTCGTTGCCCTCCTCCCCTCCCTCTCTGACCGAAATGGAATTAGTTATGCCGCGCTGAGCGCAAAGTCGCGAGCATAATGGAAAATCTACGAAGTTTGATTAAAACCCCTTGGCGTATATATACACGTATATACTATATATAACGTTCGGTCGGTTGAGTGACTTTCAACAAAAGACGTCAGACCCCTTCTACTTTGGTGTCCCTCTTGAATCATTACCTTGTTTGTTCTATTCGACACAACCGGGTCACTCTATTTCCATTACGAATGTTTGGTACAGAGTATATGTATACGTTTGAAAATTATTCCTAATATTGTGAAAAATATTTTAAAAAAGTTTAGAATAGCCAAAATATATTTTACGTTTCTAGTTTTTATCATGTAACGTTCTCAACAGTCTCTAAACATCCCCAAACTACGGTGCACGAGCACTGTGTTCGAAATTCGGAACTCTATTTACGAGAGTTCCCACCGAAATTTTAAATCGAAAACTCCTGGTTTCGAAACACGTGTACGTACTTCATAATAGATATGATTGACGCGAGTAGGGTATCGAAAATTCTTCTTATCGGCAATTTATTATGCAAATAAGCCGTGGGACGCGCGGCTCGTTACAGGTGTCAATAAAGCGCGATAACGTACGCGCCCAGCGTTGTCTCGGACGTAGACGTCGTAAACTGTTGAGCTTTACGAGGCCCCACGTAGCTCCCTTAACGCGAATTATGACGCGAGCGTGTAAATTTCCCGCTTGTAACGCGGAATCAATTCGCACGGTCTCAATGCTGATTTTCCGAGTCCCTGTTCCTTGTTCCCGTGCCAATATCGTAATAAATAAAATCTGATTTGCACCGAAATCTTATCGAGAGTAAAACTGAAATCAAAGCGACAAATAGAGATCGAGCTTAATTCAGGGCTCGGTAATAAACACTTGTTTTTCAACGCGGAATACCTCGGAAGTTTCCAATAAATACAGAAAAAGCTCGCGGCCAACAGTAACATCACAGGGTAGAACAAGCCGGGCGAAAACGATTCGTAAAAAGCAATCAGATGTCGGATGGAACTTCAATAAAGTGAGAATTCAGCAATTGGTCCGTAGCGAAAAGTTCACTGAGTCGCGGTAAGAGGAATGTACAGCAAAATACCAATAAGGCGGTCGGTAAAAGAGGGGGGAGGAGGGGTGGGTGAAAAAGAGAGAGATAGATAGAGAGAGAGAGAGAGAGAGAGAGAGAGAGGAAAAAAGTTGTCTAGATAGGGAGAAAAGACGGGGTGGGTGAAAAGCGAACGAGGCAGATATTTACTTAGCGAATGTATAGAACCGAGTAAAAATAGCATCGTCCGCTTCTATTTTCTCCTCGTTGCTTCCGCCCAACTTTTTCCCTCTTTCCACCCATCGACCGCGCATCATAAGACGGTGTACACTTACCTGAAAAATCTGCTTGAGGGAGAATAGAGCCCGTCGCAGCTCGCGGCCCTCGCTGTTTAACAATTTCTCTGCAACAAGCAAGGTGTACGTTGTACCATTTAGTTTGGAATAACGATGCTCGTCGACGGTGTGTATAGTTGAAATTTCCATTAAAATGATTCCCTCGACAATTTTTTCTTTTTTTTTCCTTTAAAAAATTTTTCCATAAAGTGTGCGGAGGGAGGAAAAAATTTATTAATGCATTCATTGTACCTGTGCAACCTTATAAATGAATTTTCATTAAAGTTTAAAAGGTTTCGTAATATGAGGATGAAGCGTATTCGATAATTCACTTAAAAAAGCTAAAGTAACAAAATCGTTCCGATACCGGATATCAAATTTTCGATCGATTCGTGTTCATATTTGCCATAAAAATCAATATCTTATTTCAATTAAAACGAAAATATATAAAGCATTGATGAAAAAAAGGGTGAACTTAATTAAGCTTTGAGTTTCATACAGTTATAGTTTTTTTAGATTTTCACATTCGATAGGAAATAACGTAACGATACAATACATACTGTTTACCAAAAAGAAGCAATTATACTTTTGACGTTAGCGTAAACAAAACCGTCTGCCATAAAAAGCAATTCGAAACTACGTACCATGATTGAATTCTTGTTAACAAATAATTGTATAGTCAGCCATTTTTTAATTTCCAATATTTTTTTTTCTTTTTTTTTTAATGAGAAAAGTTTTGAATTTTTTTACAATCTACAGTTATGTAACATCGTTACCGCCACAGAGCAACGACATTGGGATTTGAAATAACTCGTTAAATTGAAAGCGAAAGAATAGAACGGAGTAATTTTCTCCCTCAATTTTTATCTCCCGTGGCTCTAAATTGCCCGGGCGTGCATTTTTCATCTCGTTGGCGAAAAGAAAGCCGCGGTAGGAAAGTGCAGAGTCAACCCTTATTCATTGTTAATTTTTTTTTCTTTCATCTTCCTTGACGTTTTGTACAAAACATCGCGAGGCAAAGCACGTCGGATTTGCTCCTTCGTCGGATCTCCGTTGTTTATTAAAGAATGGCTACAATCAGCCAACGGCTATTAATTAACTCGGATTAATTTAACACCCTGAGCTTTTATAGTTCAAAACTTTCTCTCTATACGTCTTTTGTTGTCCAAGCGGGTCTCTTTTCAATGTTTCAACCCATGGACATTCTTTCGTCGGTGAAATGTCGATTATGTCGCTAATAATTAAGTCCGATCTACGTACCAGATAAATTTGCAGTCTGAGAAACCTGATATCGAAAGAATCTTTGAAAAACTATCGTGGAAGTATCGAAATTTTTTAATCTTAGACGAATCGTATCTAATTTTCTTTCCAATAAAACGCAATGACAGTCGCATATAGCTTTCATTGATCGAAGTTGTCGATCATTGCAAGCACGGGTTCATTATCGCAAACGAATAAGAGCGAGAGAGAGAAAGAGAGAGAGAGAGAGTAGTTGGCGAATGCGAATGTAAGGGAATGGTATAATCGGCATCCATCACGCCATCTTCGAATGCATAATGCATGTCGATTGCGCCGGTTGGAGTGAGAAAGAGAGAGAGAGAGAGAGTGAAGGGCGAAAAAAATAGAAGGAGAGACAGGGAGAATGGAGGCAATGGCGAGAGGAGGAGTGCGAGAGGGCCAAGGCATGCAGGTTGGAGGTAATTAGGACGAGAGGAGGCAGCGAGTGTAAGAGTGGGGTGGTGTCTTCTAAGAATAGCGGGTTCGGGACCCTCGAGGCCCTTCGAGGCCCCTCCTTAATCAACGGCCATATAAGCAAAAGTCGACTTCACCTCTCGCGTCTCGTCCTTTGTCCCCACTCACCAATATATATATATATATCCCTCGCCCCATTTTATATCTCACTCTCATTTTTCTTACCCGTCCGCGCGCGACGACGATCCTCTCTCTCCCTTACTCTCTTTCCGTCTCGCTCGCTACGTAATGCTGCATTCTTACTCGTGGACACTTTCTATCAGCACACGCGCTCCCATACGATCGCGAGATTGAGTCACGTAGTTGGAGACCGGCGACGTCAAACGCAAGCGCGAACATCCGCGTGTGCTTTGTTGTCTTTTACCGTTACGAGGGATGAAAGAAATGAGAGCAAAAGATTGCGAGGACAGTCATTTCGCGTTCAGGTCATGAAAAGGGCTTCTCGTATATCTATCGATCTGATATTTCTGATAAGAACATCAATTAAAGCGAAATAATATTGTATGAGCATTCGATTGTGATGAAATCTCAGGAATATGGTTATAAAATAAAGGTTATTTTAAAAAGTAACGCTAATATATCTCTCAATTTTTAAGTGTAGTTTATAGAACAGGGAGAGAGAAAAGTGTTCTAATTAAAATCGTATAAAATATATTATCAACAGAGTTTCATCCATTTACGAGTGTTTCTCGGCGGATAGAAAAGATTCTTCTTCTCCTGCTCGTTGCGAACACCCCAGGCGAGAATAATTCGCTGACTACGCACGAAATCTGATTCTGCGCATCGCGCGATGTGTGTGGGAACGTGTCAAGTGAACATTTTTCTTTTTTGTACTTTCACGCGCGATAAGAATTCGCGAATAAAATATTCCGCTAGAATTCAAGACCGTAAGTCTCGTTAACGAAATCGACTCGAGTCGAATTAACCTCGAAACGACTAGCAAACAAATTACCGACACAAATCGTACGGAAGGCCGTGATAAAAAAATCGAGTAACCTATTCAGCGGAGATTCAATTTTATGCAGATCGTGTATTAATTTCGTTCTCCCGTTATTGCGTATCGGAGGAGTACATAGATTCATTTAATAACAGAATATTCTCTGTGTATATTGGTGTATTCCGGGACTCGGATCGGATAAGGAGTACGTGCATGGCCGCGGGAGCGTGCTCCGTTATGATTGGATTGGTTACACTTGTGCAAGCGGGCAAATGCCTTCGGTGCGCAATCGCGATAATCGAACCTGGTTTCCAATTAAGACAATAACAGCTGGTACGTAGTTAATGCGCTCGCTCCGCGGGATCTCGTTCTTCTCGGTAAACCAGGATTTTCGAAATTATATCGTCAAGCTCCCGATTCGAGACTTTTTATTTGCGATCGAAGAGGCAGACAAATAGACGATAATATTTGCAAATTTAAACACTTCGAGTCTAAATAAAATTGTTCGTTCCGAACGATTCATTTGGGTTGAAAGCTCAATCAGGCGTGGGGTTACACGTGTCGTTGATACAATGCCCAGACGCGAATGCACTTGGGAGCCCCGATCCGCCATAAATATTTCCCTCGTCTCGTTCTTACGTGTGTGTATACAATATACATGTATATATATATATCGGTCGGGGAAGTAGATCGTGGGATTTCGCGCTAGCACGATTCATATCGAGAAGTTTCGTATATCGGGATACACTTACCTATAATAGTGTGAACCCTCACGGACAACTGAGTCCTGAGAACGATGGAGTTCTTTCGACTGCAACAGAAATGGAGAAGCAAGAAATTAACGAACGGTTCGACAGTTAACATCATAACATATATATTTTTAGTAATCTAACGTATCGACAGTTTGTCAAATAATATAATTTCTCTTCGCAATGTGCCTATAGGACTCGATCATACATATTTTCGATTGAATAAATAAATTGGAGTTCGATTGAGAAAGAATATCACAAATATGAAATAATTTTTTATTTCTTTTTTAAATAGTTGAATATGTATCCAAAGGCACAGAGTTGTTGATTTTTTACTACATAAATGTTAAAATATTGAAAATGAAAATTTAACGCTAGAGGGTTAAAATGAAATAAAAGAATTTTTTTAATATTCTCTGTACACCGACTAGAGTAATAATATTTTTTTTTTTTTTTTATATTCAACTGTATTACTTATAATTTTTTATTGTTAGATTATAATCTCTATATGTATATATATATATATATATATATATATATCAACGAATAACACAAAGTTCCCACCCTATATCTCGACCTCTACAACAATTTTACTAAATTCTGGGGATATATTCGGCGGAGCGGAAAGAACGTTTCCGAGGCGGCCTGCGATGCCGTGTAAGCACCCCCATTGTTGCTAATCGATCGGCATTGCTAGTAAATAACGCCCAGCAACGTGTTCTCTCTCCCTTCCGCCTCCTACGATCGTTTATTTAATTGGATTGCGGGTGTATCGCGCCCGCGCGAGCTCACACACACACGCACGCGTATACATACGTGTTCGTATGTTTGAGCTCAAAACGCGTCTATCTCGGCGTGTAATACGCGTTTACACGCTCGCGTGTGTGTATACCAGCGGCGCATTAAACCGCGCGTATAATACGCGCGAGAGAAATAAATTGGGTTATAGTCGCGAGGCTCCCTCGTGCATACGCGTATATATAGATATATATTTATCGCGATATACAGTACGCGCGTTACAGTGTACATACTATAGATTACACTGGCTTGGTCGAGCTCGAACTTCGAGGCCCTGCGAATCTTCTCACGAGCGTGCATCTGAGAAACTTTGGTAGACAATGGATTGAAAAAGGAGGAAAAAAGAACGTATAAGAACGAGGAATGGAAGGAGTAGGATAGGATAGAGAACAGGGAGGGAGAGAGAGGGAGATAGTCGACAGGATGGCGTCAAATGGCGATGGCAAAAAGGTCGTGTATGTACGCGCGTTAATAATGTTTCCGCTCGTTAAACGCCAGCGGGGGTAGGGGGAGAGAGGTGAACGCGATTACGCCCGGCCGACTTTTTTTCCCATAACGCGTATATATCGCGATCGGGTTCCGCGCAGACCGCGAGAGAGCCCTCGTCCTTCGTCGACGATTAACGCGAGCCGATGCGCCTTAATTAATTCGATCGGAGGTAGCGATATATCGTGTATACGGATTTTTCCGCCCTTATAACGAGAACGAGTAGGTAATACTCCCCATCCCGGCTCGAAAAATGATTTGCTCTCCTAGGAAAAAATCAGCGAAACCAGATTCCCGATGAAATTTCAACTGTTTCCAATTTCCATTTCCAATATTATTGTTACCTCGCAACACTATATTTCGATTCGAGTCCCTCGAAATTTTTCACCAATTCTCCTTCTCCGAGACGAGAAATTAATATTCTCGCGAGTTCGCATTCCAAGCGAATACCAGGGCCGAGGACGCTCGCGTGAAGGGGTTCTCGATAAACCTCTCGAAGGTCCTCGGGCGCTACCAGCTGTAGGATGGAAGAAGCCGGCGTTAGAGACAATGGAACGTACGAGGGCTCGGTCAACAATCGTCCTCGCGACATCGAAAGGCTACCCTTACTCCACGCCGATACTTTCGCCCTGAGGACGGTAATCCTCGATGCTCTCGAGGGTGGGAGGACGAAAGGGGGAGGAGGGGGCACTCGATGGACGTATTCCGTGGGCCCCGCCGTAAGATAGAGTCGAGGAGCCGGAAATCCATGTAAATGCGATTTACTTGGGTGTACGGTATACCTGGCGATCTCTTAAACCCCCTCTTACGTTCCTCGCCCTCTGGTCCTACCTACGTAGCCGGTTAGCAAGCGCACCCCCGGGAAAACGAGATCGGGCGTAGAAAGCGACGCGCGCGACGCCGTTGCACGCCGACGGAATGCAAAGTCCCTTGGACGAGAATCGTCTCGAATTGCCCCTCTCGGCGTGGAGGAAACGCCAATGGTGGTACGGAAACGCATCTACCGTTTCGTGCCTGGGACAACCGGGATGGAACATTAATCGCGCTACCAAAACTCTCTCTCTCTCTCTCTCTCTCTCTCTCTCTCTCTCTCTCTCTCTCTGGTCTCGGCTTGAAATTTTGCGTTTTCGGGATTGTCAGTTTTGTCGAGAACAACGTTCTCGTCGGGAAAAAGACGGAGTAGAATGAAATTTTCGAAAGGAAAATGTTCTCCGTTAATTAATGTCGCATACCGAATTTATCGACCTTGTTTCGAGATCGTTCTTTCGCATTCATTACAGACTGAAAACACGCCGGGGCAGAATTTCTCAGCGAGTAAGAAATATTTCCGCACCGCAACAAATGGGAAATGATAACGAGACACGTACGTAAGTGGACATCGGTGAACGACACTGGCAAATGATCGCGATTGTTGTACACGAGCGATACCGTTTTTTCATCGTTCCGCAAATTCTCGGCGAATCGGTTTCTTGCACAAACCGACGATGCATGCGCTCTCGGTTACACGCGCGTCATTCTCAATTTCTCACGGGATCGCGCACGACTTTTTGCGCGCTATACATCGCGAATAATATCGCAGTTTGTTTACCCTAGCGCTGTTTCGTGTTTCGCAATTTTCTTCTTTTTTTTCTACCGTTCGAAATTCGCGATTTGAGTTTTTGCACCAATGACATAAGAAAACGCGTCATCCAAACGGGGACGACTCGCGTTACAGATGAACGATCTTTTTATACGACTCAAGGCGAGACTGGACTAACAATAAGAGGATTTCGCTACGCGAGCGAAGAAGCTGCAGCTGCGCTATCCGCGCGAGTTTTATTCCGAAATGTAACGAATAACTGCTGGCTGTACTCTTTTCGACTTCGGTGTACCGAGATTTATGATCGTCGCATTTATCAAATACTTTTAACGAAATTTCTCGAGGTCCCGGTAATTCGCTTCGGTCCGGATATCTCGTCTCTCTCTCTAGACTCGCGACTGCCACACGAAATTGCCAATTGGCTGAAGCAAATATTGGCTCGGTAGCGATAAATGTTTAGGAAAAAAATCTCTTGAATCACCGGAGGTAGGAATACCGTATACATATATATATATATACATATATATATATATACTATATCGAATACGCGTTCGAGGCGACAAATTCATCGCACGATAGCGCTCGGAATTCGAGGAACGTCAGGCACGCCGTGTATTCGAAGATTCCCTATGTAATTACTCCTCTTAAGCCACTCAATCGGCTTCAGCATTTTTCATCCTTTATGGAATATTGTTTTATAACAATTGTCTTCCCAAAGTTTACTCTCCGTTCGTATTTTAAAATCTACTCGTTCTATACTTAAACTGAAAATTCGTACTGCCGTAGTAAAAAAAAGGGGGATACATATTCCGGCTAATTTTGGTATAAAATTCTTTACTCGGAATATATATATGTTCATTACAGTTAGCTCGAGTGCACTAAAAACTTCCGTCTGTTAAATGTACCGCTTTTATTCGCACGATCGATTACGTTAACTTTGGATGTTAAGCCCTTAAAATTTTTTTAAAAAACTTCTCGCTTTATTTTAAAGAGTTGGCGAATTCGCCCGGGAAGTTTTAAATTGAGTTCTCGCAAAATCGCCTCGTGTTAAAGCGCGAGTAGAGTCGAGGAAAAAAAAATTAATTCCAACAAAATGGAATCTTAACTACCCCCGTTTCGTCTCGTAAACTCGAAATCAAGAGTTTCCCCTTTCGAACGTTCAAAAGTGCGCCGTTTCCTCGAAGTCGTATAACGCAACGCGATTATCAAACGTCGATAGAAAACTCGAAATGTTTACCCGATTGCGTCACGCTCTCGAGAAAACGCTCTCCTTACGAAAACATGCAAATCGTCGTGATAATTTTCAATTAAGACTCCTGATCGCGTCGCGCACACCGCGGAGTTTTTGTAACTCGAAATTTCGAAATTCGCGAAAACGTTTGTTCGAACCGCGACGCTCAGCCGAGCGTTGAGACGCTTTAATGTACACACGTACATACTCACGCAAATATTCTCGTGTGACGTAACGGCCCGGGGGCTTGTGGAAACCGCATCGGTCGTTGCTTAGCGCGATTAGCCGAAATTTATGTACCGTCCCGAAGTTTTGCACGCAGCTCTCTCTCTCTCTCTCTCTCTCTCTCTCTCGCTCTCGTCCTCTGGATACCTACCGCGCGAACTTTGCCGCGATTAAGCCAAAATTTCAATTGCATCTCGCGAGTGTTCGCCCCAAAACTGTAGCGTATCGCGCGCGCCGGAGATCCGCGAGTGGAAATTTCGAATAGCGAAACAATGGTTATCAATTACGCTACCGAAGTCGATAGAATGGGGATAGGAATTCTCTCTGATTAAGCCGGGAAATCGATTTTCGGTATTCTCGATTCCGACAGTACCACGCGCGTACCGTTCTATCGTCTTTTACGTCCGTCTCCTGTAATTTCTGATTTGGATTGACGAACCGACTTAATCACAGACGGCTGTTTTTACGAGTGGAATTCGGATATTCAGACCGTTCGGAATAAAGGCTTTTATTATCGGCGGATATCGCATGCGAGAGGTGCAACCTTACGCCTACACATATACGTATTTGAATATGAAAATCAATGTCTACCCATTCCATCTTCTTATTTAACACGATTTATTAGGATTAGTATAGTTTATTCGGTTTATTGCGATACGTTGTTAGGATGTCCCAGTTTATATCTTCTAAAACCTCCAAGATTTAATCGTTGTAAACAGCTGTATCGCATATGTACGCGTACTGTGTCTCCTTTATATTAATTTTGACTCCTACATCACAGAGTACTGTTTTTTATATCGAGTTAGATCCGAGCGAACGCTCGGTAGTCGTTTCGAGGCGCTCCAATTCGAACGGAGTGTTCTAATCGCGAGAACGGTGAACGAAATCGAGGGGATTCTGCTTTGGAAACGATATTACGGGGACCGGAGTTTCGCCACGGGCACTTGAATCGAATAAAACGGCCGCAGAGTTTACGATTATTCGCGCGTTCACGCTCATTATCATTCCATCAAAGCTCGGGAACGACTTTGGAATCGAGATCCGAATCGGTGGCGGCTCTGCTTACCTCCCCTCCCAGCGAGAACGCCATTACCGTCGTTAAGGGCCGCCACCGAGTTATTGCCCCGAAGCAAAAAAAGGCAGAAAAGGTAAAGAAAGAAAGAAAAAAGGAGGTAAAGAGGAAAATACGAAAGCCCCTTCGTCGATCGAATTCGCGTAATCCAGCGTTATAACGCACGCGGTTAGGATCGTTTCGCGTAACCGTTCTGTTGACTTCGAGAGATAAAATTTTCAGGACAAAAATTCGATACAGCCTGCAGACTACTGGCACTTGAAACTTTTAGACAATTTATATGTAGAGGTGGCGAGATCTCGTATAGAATAAATAAGTTAATAGCAAGAGAGAGAGAGAGAGAGAGAGAGAGAGAGAGAGAGTCTGATACATAATATTCTTGTATTTTTAATAAGAGCACCGCCGGAGGAGAGGCTCGGTCTTGAATTAGCGCTCTATTCTCTCTCGACTTTTTGTCCACCTCGAAACTATACGACGATACAAAGTTGCGTACCTCTCGAGATTTAATTAAACGCGGCGAGATTTTGTCTTTATTAGTCGGGAATAACGCGATTAATTTCGGCGCCTTTGGTCTACCGAAGCTCGAGCCTCGCTCACGTCGATTTTAATGAAGAGCCGGTTGGAGGTGGAGGCCGCGGCAACTTGGTTCTGTTTAATGAGGAGCCGCTCGCGGGTACTTACGGTCACCGGTAGCCGCGAGCGCGCAACGCGAATGACATTCGAATACAACCCGCGATCGTGTTTAACGTCACAGCGTACACAGCGAGCGAGTGAGTGAGTGTGAGAGAGAGAGAGAGAGAGAGAGAGAGAGAGATTGGATTCCTAGATCGCGGTGAGATTAATTGTCGAGATTCATCGGGACGAGTTGCCGACAGCGTAACGTATACCGGGTGTCCCGTTCGCTCTGTGGGAACACACTCTCCGAGAACAATGGAGTTTACGCATACTCCGCTCGTCATTGTTGTCGATAATTTTTACGACAGGAATCGCTCCAATTGGAGCACGAGAGGAATCATTATCTCCCTTTGTAAAAGAGCTCGAAAATATTTTAAACCACGGTCATCGTTATACGTTCTATCTCTCGTTCTATTGTCTCATCGAAATTATGTAAAGAGACGCGAAATTCAATCCGCAAGAACGACGAAAATAAAGGCGCGAAGTTTGCCAAAGCGACGAGTCACCGGTGCGCTACTCGCGGGTATCGATCGTCCTTTCGTGCTTCTTTTTTTAATCTTCGATCGTTCTCTCTCTCGCTCCCGCCCCCTCGGTGTCGAGAAAATGCAGTAAACTCGTTGTTTTTTATCCACCCGGCTCCTCGTAAGAATAGAACGTCGAGTTGCGTAACTTTCGAGCGCGCGAAATATGACGAATCGCGCGCGGGACGAGCGCGAGATTTCGCCTAATCAGCGAGACAAGTCGCTAAATGACGTATGGGCACCGAGCTGGGCTGGAAATATCATTGCGACTCGTAAATCAATTAACAATTAACCCCCCGGCTAATTGGTTTCGAGCTCTCGCGTGTATACGTCGTTTTCGAAATCGTCCTTCCAATCTCACCCAGAGCTTGTTTATATGCAAACACTGCGAGCTATATTCGATCACGCGCGATATTTTTTTTTCTCCAACGAATAGCGCAATTTTTCGCGTCTATGGTGCACTTGTTATCAATCGCGAGCCTAATCCTAACCATTTTTTCTTTTTGGGGAAAAAATTTTGAAGAAATTGCGTGCTAGAAGTAAGTATTTTGAAAAATTATCGAGAAAATTGTATTTAGAATTATGTATTTCGTAATAAATAGTCGAGCTACATAAACATTTGTGTCCCTTTTTCTTTCTTGAGATGCGTGCTCTCGTTAATTGAACTCAGCGCGAGAATAATATATATTTTTTCTTCCATGGCCGATCGAAGTAACCCCCAATAACTCGCAGATTTATTTATCACGCCCGTATGGCGAATGATCGGAGACGTCCGAGCGCCCAATTTGCGCCAATTGAGCCGCACCGGGCCTCCTTAATCACCGACAGTGACAAGCGCGAAAGCGCTCGTTATGTTTCTCTCTCTCTCTCTCTCTCTCTCTCTCTCTCTCTCTCTCTCTTTCTTTCTTTCTTCATCTCGTTTTTTTTTCGCGCGATTTACCACCCCGGAATCGACCTCGATGAGATTGCCGTGACAATCGATCCCGCAGCCGTATATTTCGACTCTAATAACGCTCGATCGAGTTTCGCCGTCCAGAAATAACCAATTGGTCTTTGCGCTAGGTTCGCGATCGATGAAAAAATGTAAAGTAACTCATCGAGCTAGTAGTCGTTCGAGGCCTCGCGAGCGACAATAATTGGTTCATTGTGCCGGTGAGATCATCCTTTGGCAATATAGTTAATGAAATTGATCAAAAAGCTATATAATCGCTTGTTTGACCTCGCGTACCGCTATAGGAAATTCCGTTCGTTATATTAACCTATCCACGGTAAACAGTTCTCTTTTAATTAACTAAAAATCGTCGCGCAAATTGCGTCTGTGCTTCCATATTTCTCTCCGAGTGAAATAACCGTTCGAAATTCGCCAGGGTGTTACCGAACTTCGTCGAATATCGTTTTGATTCGGTGACACGGATCCCGGGCTGAAGCCAATCCCGATAATATTGACGTATGCATCGTTCGTATTACGAAATCGGTGCAATGTCAACGTTCCGGATACATCGTCTATCATAACAAACTCTCTCCTCCCTCTCCCTCCTTCTTCCACTCCCCTCTCTCACTCTCTTTCACTTCCTCAGTGCCGTAGCTATACTCCCACCTTGGATTGATTTACACCTCGAAGTGTCGAGGGACCCGTAAATACTCGCTCGAAGATTGCAACGGGGTAGAAGGGGGAAGAAGCGTGTAACGCTTCCGGAGCAAAAGACAACGCCGGATCCGAAAACGATTAAATTTCGCCCGAATAACACGATCGGTTTATTTTTTCTCTCGCAGCTTTTTTGCGGATTTCGCAGAAAAATTTCCGAATATTCACTCGATTCTATCCCGAGTCTAAAAATAAGATCTGAAATGGCCTCTAATGAGAAATGGTGTAAAAATGAGATCTGGTTCTGATTCTTTTAGTATTTGGTGAGGACTTCGATCTGAGATACTGTTCTTCAAACTTGATCTTGGCCTGCTTTTAAATCAAAACAAGAAATTATTTTTCGACTCGAGATTCTCCGATGCGTTACGTATACGAACTCTCTTCGAATCATTTCTCGATCGGAAACTAGAGCCCGGTATTTGAACAATTGCATTCGAAAACGAACGAGGTTATTCATACACGGATAAGAACTCGTTCGCTCGACACGCGAAGGATAAACGAGAACGATCTTAATTGCAATTACCAGCTTTGAGAAACGCGCGATCAAGCATGACCGATGTCTTAGATAACATAATAACCTTCGCGTTTGATTCACCAAACTAATTCGCGAAATTCCAAATCGAACGTAATCGAGTAGCGATCGAGTCGCGCGCGGGTTTTAATTAAAAGGAAAAGCAAATTGAGGAGAAAAGTATTCGATTCCGCGAAATCTCGTTTCAGGCCGATCGCGATTAACGCTTTGATAGGAGTTTCGCGTTAAGGGGTGACGTCTCGTTCGCGGAGTCGTGTGATCGATCTCGTCGTGGCACCCCCCAGATGCGGCCACGCCACCCGCTCGTTCGTTCCAATTATTCAAATGTATCCCGTGGATCCTTCCTCTCGGTGCGTTTCCTTTCCCTCTCTCTCTCTCTCTCTCTCTCTCTCTCTCTCTCTCTCTCTCTCTCCCACCCTCTCACCTGTTGCATCCTGAAATGCAGCTGCGCGCACACCGCCCTCCCCCTCTCTCGACACTTCTCGCTGCGGAACTCGGTCGAAATTTCTCCCTGGCAACGTGATTTTGACGATTAAACAGGAGGGCTTTAAACGCGAGAGAGCTCGGTGTACACAACGAGAGAACGCGCCGATATCAAACAACAAACGACGAGATGATTTAACGTCAACCCCTTTAAAGCCGATGTACTCTACCCTCGCTCATAAGCGTGACTCGCGCTCGTATTGCGATTGACGGTCCGTTGTTCGATTTCGCGCTCGGTAAATTCTGATGAATTGATATTCGATATTTACCAGTAGGGCGGCATTACGAAATTTCACCCTTGCTGTCTCCACGAGTCGATATTGATTTCATTCCCACTGACACAGATAATCGGAATAAAAAAAAAACTCTGTTATCCAGGGAAAATTCACACGCGCTCACCGCACCGTATCGCGAGACTCGTCCCTCGAGACGTCCTGAGCAACGACTGACTGGTTGTTGCCGGCCGAGGCCGCTCTCTTGCTCGTTTCGCCACAATAGAAGCACACGCGGTGTGGAATGGGGTGGGAGGCCGCGAGCGAGGTCGTCTCGCGTGCACGGCACCCGGCTCTCTCGAGCGTGCAAACCAACGCGCCTGTAGTTTACGAAAAATCAGCTGAGGGGCTCGATTAACTTCAATTTCCCTTTCGTTCCTACGTACGTAATGTGTAATACTCTTTCTCCTATCATTTCGCGATGTCCGTTTGGGCGAGCTAACGACTTCGTACATTTTTATTAGAAAGTCATTCTAGGTGAGTTAAGCCAAAGTTATATCATAACACGATTTATTTGGAATTCCGTATGAATAGAATGGATATTTTTCACTTGGTTTCGTTTCTTTTCGATTCGTTATTAGAGATTATAGTTGAAGCTTTCTACTGTTTTATTATAAAATTATAAAAACAAGATATGAAATTTTACTTATCGTTCGTCATATAACTTTGATTTTTTTATTCTGAAAAAACTATTACATATGTACTTGAAAAAATAGAGGAACTCGAAGAGAATTCGTCATTTTAAAATGTTCTTAAAAATTTCCTTAAAACTATAATTTATAACTCTTAATTTTATATTTATCAGAAATTATGAATAAAAATCGTAGATTTTTAAAACGAAAATTCCTTTAATTTTTCTGAAGAGTGTATCTTCAATCGATCTCATCCGCTAGATTTAGTAGCACGATTAGGTTTTTTCGATGTTTGAATAGCCGGCGGCAGCAGGTGTACGTACACGCATCGCAGATAATTGATACGGAAAACGAGATACAACCACGAAAGCGGAATAGGTTGATATGCTCGTTGCGAAACAATCACGATATCGTAACGTTGTTCGAAAACCATAAGACGACCCGATTAACATATCTTTTACGCTTTTACCCGCGCGTCAATGTTCTTGCACGAACGCGAGGTGAATTCGGAGCCTCGATAAGACAATAATACACGTAATAAGTAGGAAATAGTACGAATGATGTAAGTCGGGCTCGTAACGATTCCTATTTCAATTGTTCTTCGCAACAATATCGGTCGGAAATGGGGTCGGTGGCCTCGGACTAGAAACAAAAATTGCGAATCGAGCTTCTCTAGGAATTTCGAATTTAACTCTTCGAACGACGTTAGGAACATCTGGAACAGCTTTGAGAAATTAAAAATTCACGAAGTGGAGGGGCTAACTATTTACTGGGTTTTGTGGTGACACCTTCACCGCGGTAACATATGCTCGTGCGAGAGATTTTTCGTCCCGGTTCGGTACGGAAGGCCCGCAATGCGACGCATTAGCGGACGAGACGACAGCACTTAGAACGAGAAGCCTCCCGGGTACGGATCACACCGCGTACCCGAACTCTAACGATTACAAATGGCGTGGAACTTTGTTATGCTCCCTCCTATCGGACAACATATCCTCTCATCCCTTTTCTCTATCGAAACTCCATCGGCTCGTTCTCTTTTTTTTTCTGCGACTACCCCAACCAAATCGAATTTCCCTTCTATCCAGCTGACCATCGCTCTTCTTTTATGGCTATTTATCGCTCACTCGGTTGTGTATGCATCCACTGGGTGTCCGATTTAAAAGAGTATATTGAAAAACTAAAAAATTCTCTCGATCGTCAATTTATATTCATCCCTCATTGAACCTTATACGATTCATCTGACGACTAGCGTCACAATAGTTTATTACAGATTTTTCATCAATGCTTATCTTATGAAGATAAGATTTTTAGCGTCTTTTTTCATTCAGAATGAAAATACGAAAGAAAATTTATAAACGAATACAACATACAAATTGATATTACGAATGGATATAAAGTTGAGTGGTCTCGAACTCTTAATTCTAAATAAGCGAGCTCCGACATGTTTCTCCTAAATGACGAAACGGTAGTCCAAAACTCTTTCGTACGAAACGCTTACTCTACAAGACACTCGAGTGTGTCCTCCAAAATAGGACACCCCGTACATATTCGATCTCGCACGCACGCTCGCGGTATGTAGGTCGTAATTCAATATCCCGAGTCATCGAATTCAACGCCACCTCGATTCGGAAAATTGATTGTGACGCGTGGGAGAGGTATCTGTGAGAGAATTACGGGCTATCGCTGAGCCCGGATATATACGTACGATGTATAAAGGAAAATTATTGCAGGGAAGGGTCGACGCGAAACGGCAGTCAATGCGGTCTGTCAATAGCGAATCTCGTAATTGGGCGTCTTCGTTCGAAGGGTGTTATCGACCATTTCGAATGTCTTGGTACCCAAGTAAGGCACTCGAGTATCCTTCGTGTTTGCTTCCGAAAGTTTAAAGTACAGCTCGCTATAAGTACGAAGTTCGTTATACAGGGTACGTCTCGAATGGATTCATAACATCGAACTCTGGGAAACTCGATTCGCTCGTTCGGGAGAGAGAGAGAGAGAGAGAGAAATGGTGCATACGAAGAGCGACATTCGGTGTACGAGTAGCGAATTAAAACAAACAAACAAGCTCCCGGTGCTGCCCTTGATACGAAACGGACGTGACGCGCATCGGGGCTATCGTTCCCTATACCCCCGCGTCCTTTTCATTTTCTTCGTTCGGTCTTGCGCTGTACGTGAGCGCGATTTCTCATGCCGAGAAGAACGAGAAATTCCGTGTATTCTCTTCGAGGTGAGGTTACTCTTTCGAAGATAGAAGCCGAGAGCGAGAGAGAGAAAGATAAAGATAGATAGAGAGAAAGAGAGGAGACAAAAATGGAGGGAGACGTAAAATCCATTCGCGACGCGTCGCATTCTTCGCTCGATCACCCTCACTTCCGGTCGTGAGCGGGTGCCTCGTGAATAATTACAACGCGAGTTTCGTGCGCGTTAAACACGGGAACGAACCTCTTCGCTCCAACTTCTCACGTTTTTTTTCCGGCCGACTTCTTTCCTCCTTCTAGCAGGAAATGACGAAAAAAGAGCGACAAGAAGAATCGATTAGAGTTGCCATACCGTTTCGCTGCGAATTCTTTTTCTTTTTTTTTTTTATTCGCAATCTTTTCTCTTTCTCTCGACTCTCTCGCGTCGCAAATTTTTCCCCGAGATCGCAAACGCGAGACTCCTCATATTCAAAGTTCAGCGTTGTATTACCTCGAAGACAGGGAATTCCGCGAACGAAATTCGTAGGATAACAATCGCACAGGAGCTGATCCCGTATTCCCGGCGGGACTTTTGCGTGCGTATCGTTGGGGTCACGCTGTCGTGGCCTTGAGGAATCCCGACGTTCGCGTTTCGTTAAAACGATTTCCTTGTCTCTTCTGGGGTAGAACATCCGGTGGTGACCCCTTTCGCGTGTCGATATGAAGCTCGAATGAAATTTACGTATACATAGAAATTTTACTCTACGCTGTCTGATTAATATTTCAAATATTCACTGAAAATATGTAGAAAATTTTTCTCCTTAATTTCTTGCATTACTTCTGTATATTAAATCTAAAAAATGATCAAATCGAATCCTTTTCACTCTCACTCTTTCGATCGCACGAGCAAGGTCGCAAACCGAGAAACCGATATACGAGTTATTTCAGTGAAAAACAAACAGCGATTCCACAGCTCTCGGGAACGGAGAGGGGAAAAATGGCGAGTTCTCTTCCCGGCGCACGCGTCCATCGTATTGTATACACCGCACGCGTGTACATATCAACTTTCGTTTCGCGGAAGACTCGCGTCGGGGTCCCGATGACCCCGCGAAATTCGCAGCAAAACGTGAAAGCGGTAATCGCTTATCGCGATCAAAAGTGAAACGAGTGACGTTTTTTTCCCTACGCGCATACAAATTCGAACGAAAACGAATTTCATTCATATCGAAACGCGAGTTATTCGTGAAATTCGAGTCGAGAGAGTTATTCTTTTCTAATTCAATATTTCAACAGATACCGAGCCGAACCGTATTTGTTTTAGAACCGTTCCATAATTTTCGTTTCGCGCGAAAAAGCGAAACTGCTTTTATAAATAAAGAAAAGTAAACAGAGAGGCGCGGGTGGCACTTAACCGAGTTTTCCAGCTAATTTATAAAATCGGCCGAGCTAAATTCGAACGAGACAGGCACCTATCGCCTATTGGACGGACGTTTATAGTCGATCCTCGTGTTTGCGTTTCGCGCGCGAGTGTATTTGCGACGGTCTCCGTGCAGCGAAACCAGTTTAACCTCGTGAAAGTACGTCTTCCTCGGGTGCGCACGTGAATGAAACCAGTGCAGTCGAGGTCTGACACGCTCGCTCGCTACGATCCTCCAGGAAACATATTTTCGCGATAGCAAAAGGGGATCGCGTCACTACGGTCGCGTGGGCGGGATTCGTCGGTATACGCGTATACCTGTGTGCGTTAGAGCATAAATATTTCCTGCCTCTCCGTGCTCGGTGTAATAAACTGAAAAGTCGTGATTTTCTCTTATCTTTTTTGCTTGTTTTTCAACAATAAGACACGATTTTCCGACTTTTCTTTCGCAACAAGTAGGATAGCGGTGTTTTCGCCGTTCGATTAGATCGTAAGAACGATATCGAGGATGTAATAAAATTCAAGAATGATCTGTAAAGACAATTCTTCTATCGAATAAATGCAGACTTTTTAATATAGTATCAACTACTAACTCCGTGGCTATAAGAACTCCTATTTTACGTTCATCAATCGAAAATACAATGAAGCTCGGTTGGGAGATTATCGAGAAGGACTACATAAATGGGTACTGAAACGTACACCTATATGTCTCTCGATAATTCAATCTCTAACTTATGATGAAACAAATCATACCGCCGACCATTCTGGTTCCTTAACTAGTCGAATTAAGAAACTTATAAAGACCGAAGTTTTTAAATTATGGAATCACCAATGGATCTCCTCACCTCCAACTAAACTCTACAGTGTAAGGAAGACCGTATTCGAACCAGTACCCGTGAGCGGATTGAACAGGAGAGACCAAGCGAGTATCTCTAGACTCCGGTTCGGACACACCAACTTCACACACGTTCATTTAATGAACAAAGGAACAGCCCCGGTGTGCAGTTGGTGCGATGATGCACTGACTGTGAAACACATTATCACAGAGTGTGTTGGAACAGCTACTGTGAGGACTTCCAGAGGAATGCCTACAAATCTAGAAGAATGTCTCAACAACAAAGAAAATTGTATGCGAACCATCCAATACCTGAAGGACATTAAGCTGTACAACCTAATATATGATCTCAATGTAAAATTTAAAATGTTAATGATTGTTAAGTTTTGTTAATTTTTTTTTTTGTATTTATCGGTCACTAATGACCTTAGATGTTGAAGTGACCTAAAATAAATATTTAAAAAAAAAAATCATACCGTAATAACAGAAATCTAAATGTACCACACAATCAACCATTCGATTTGAATATTTTGTGGATGATCTCGATTTTCGAAAATACAAAACGAGATACTTCGAGGATACTCCGACGTTTCCTCGACGAAAAACCGTCGCGAACGAGTTAATAACGTTCTCGCGCGAAACCCCCTCGTTACTCAATAAATCATTCTCCGACTAACTAATTACAATTCCGTAGCGTTTACAAACGCGATTTTAATCCATTTACTCGCACGACATTGCGTAATCGATCATCGAACTTGCGCCACCTCCTACGGGATACGCGGGCAAATTTTGACGATAATCGCGGGCGCCAGGACCCGAGAAATTTATTACCGAAAAGATATTGCGATCTCGCGCGTACGAAAAAGTCCTTCTCCCCTTTAATCGTCGCTCAAATTGGTTGTAAAACACGCGTACGCGCGCACGAGCTCTCTCGATATATCGATCGCGCGGGCGAGATTACTTTTCATCGCGGGGTAATAAGGTAAAATCGGGAACGCCGAACCGGTATCGGTATTGCACCGTTCAAACGCGATTTTCTCGTAGGAAAAGCCATACGATTTGGATTTTCCTGTAGAGAGTACAGAGAAACGAAATCTGATCTGAAAATCTGTTGCTTGCAATTGAGATCAGATTATAGGTCAGTTTTCTGAGTTTCTTAATTTTTTGAATCAGGACAGCAAGTGTTATTTTGCATGCTTCAAAAGCAAAAGTGGAGGTACAAAGTACACAGAGTCGCAATGAATTCCTATAGCAGTACGTATGCAGAGTATGACCTTCGGCATTATACCACTCGAATGGATGAAAAAAAAAATCGGTTCGATCGTTACCTACAAATCTGACAGGACTCCTTCCCGCACTGCGGATAACCCAGCCTCGTTCGTGACCTCCGCGAGCCGATCATGATCCCGAAGTTTTAGCCGATCGATAACCCTCGCGAGAAAAGATCGTCGCTGTACTCGCGATCGTTTGTATAATGCACCGTACGCGCACTTATCTCGCGAACGACTGAAACGGTTGATGGACAACTAGTCAGGGGAGTATCGTCTCGTCTCTCTCACACTCGCCGATCCGTATCCTTTCATTTTTACCCTCTCCGTCTCGCTCTCGCGTATCTACCTTTCTCTCGCGAGTACTCGATGCATGCACACAAACAGACACATACGTATGTCGAGCGCTCGAGAGCGAGTTATTCAGGTGACCGTCCCACTTGCGTGGCTCTCTGCCCTCGGAGATGATCGCGAATAAAGAGAGGAGCGAAAAATAAGGATGCGCACACCCGGCCGCGTTAACCCACGACTCCGCTAATCCCATACACCGCCCACGAGAGTCTCATTGTCACGCGATCGGGCCGCGAAAGGCGAGTCGGGGGAACCTCCTCTTGAAAATACGTGTTTGCGTTGGCTGCGCTCCGCGACGATCCGCGGGAAAATTACAGTAATCGGATTTTCAACTAGCGACAAAAAAAACGAGCGTCGTCTCGCACAATGGCGAGAACGTTCAATTTCTAACGCGACTCGCGTGAAAACTCATCTGGGAAGAGTGGAACTCGTCGAATAAGTAAAACAGTCGCGGGACCACTTTCGATTGTGTGAAACTCTATCTGTACGATAACTATATTGGGTGTGGTGAAAATCGCGTTTACCTTGTTGGAGGTCAGTCAGGTGATTTCAAGGCCAAAGCTGTACCACAATCTTCGTTTTTTTTGTTTTTCACTCTTTTTTTTTAAGGGAATAAAAAAGAAGAGAAGGGGTAAAGACCAGAATACAATATGTTATTAAACTCAATCTTGATTAGATTTTCTCGACAGGAGAGTAGAAAATACCAAGTAACGAATGAATTCGTGCGTTTTCGAATAATTGTTTCGAGACAGCGACTTTCTAGTTGCTTCCGCGACTCCTGGAATCGACGACGGCGAATCGCGACATCCGGCGCGCAACGGGACAGGTCTCGCGGGTAAAGAAAATTTCACGATGTCGCGCCGTCTGACAAAAGTGAGCGCGAAATGGAAACACGTAGACTACGCGAAACAGTAGACGAGCGCGACACGCGAATCTCGTGATATACTTGTACTCTTGTGATATCTCGATATCGTTCTCTCTGCCGGTATTTCTCGCTCGCGCTAATTAAAATGACGTTTCGAAAGTTGGTAACGAAAAAAAGAAGCGCGAGGCGAGTAATGATGTCAACGGCGTGGTAGAAAATTTAGTTTGTCGCAATTGAATATGAAGTCAATTTGTAAAACGTCGAGTTTCGAAAATTCGTTAAAATTCGTTCGTACCCGACGGCTTTGTATTAATTAAGTTAGTTATTTAAAGCGATGGCTGTAGCACCGCGGGGTTATACGAGCTCTCCCTCTCTCTCTCTCTCTCTCTCTCTCTCCATCTCTCTCTTTCTCTCTCTCTCTCTCTCTCTCTCTCTCTCTCTCTTTCTCGCTTGTTGTTCCCTTTTCCTACCTCGGTGCGAGTGAACGTGCCGGTTTCCGTAAAGCTTCCGCTGTCGGACCGTACGCACGACACTGCAACTTTGCGGAATATAACGGAAAAAAAATACAACCTATAACATCACGAGACAATCGATAAACGTCGACGGCAGCCGGCGCGTTATAAGCTAACAAGACGCGATCCCGAAGCTCGACCAAACGCGGAGAAAAAGACGGGGAAATATCGCGCGCGCGACGTGAAAAATCGGCCATTGATTTACGAGCTTGGTGAAAAAAAATAATTTTTTTTTCACGCTAGAATCGCCGATATTCGAATTCGAAACACGTGCCGCTCGCTTGAAATACGAAAACGGATAATCCGTAACATTTGTCATTACGATAAATCGCGCAATATTCTCGAAAAAGCCGCTGTATTCATCCGCCGCGAGAGAATAAATCTCGACGACTCGGATTCGCGATTATAATCGCGAATCGAGTGATTTGTATTCTATTAATACTATTTTGGGGTGAGCGACGTGTCGCGATAAAACAGTCGTCGAGCGAATTTTCCTACCGGCTTACGTCGATTCGGTGGAATAGAATTGCCGCGCGGAAATTTGTACAATGGACAATAGCTTTCACGACTATCGAGTTTCACGGTTCCCGCTACGATCGCCGTTTCACCCCAAGCCCGAGATTTCGACACTCTCGCGGTGAGTCGAAAAGCACGCGTTCGAGAACGAGCGCCTTGTCTCACGTGTGAATGAACTCGTCGAACGTTCGCCGACCAATCTCGAAACACGTACGCGGTCTCCCTGAGCGTTCGCGAGCTCTTTCTGTACAGACATACTGGGTGTCCGAATATTGAATTCCGAATTTTAATTTTTACAAATAATGCTCATTAATGATTTTTGTTATGATTACTCGTTACAAAAATGATACCAACCGTTAAACAAAGTATATGCAAAAATCTTAGCAGTCATTTTTCCACAAATAATCGGATTTACATTTTGAAACAAAGTTTTTTAAGCCTGATTCTGGCTTGTTTATTAATCGAAGCGAGGAATTATTTCTTGACTTGGGATGTCACGAAGCACCAGATGGTTTTACGACACCCTGTAGGTACGCAAGAACCTACACATCGAAGCTTGCCGGGATAGCGCACGAAGGGATCGCGAATCCTTCCGTCTTCCACCGCGACGGGTGGCGAGTGAGTGAAGCCCTCGTTTACGAACGCGCGAAGTCGATACGATCTCGCTACTTCGGTACAGCACCTATCCTCTCTTACTCTCGTCTTTCTTCTATCAGAGCCACGTCCCCTCGCATCATCCGGTTCTATTGCCTTCTTATCTCCCGGTTCGCTAACCTATACGAGGATCGGACGATCGTCGTTAGAGATCCACCAGCTATATATTTTGAAATTTCAATCCCGATATGCTGTGTGTAGCTGGGAGCGTATATTTTGGAAGCAGCGTGTATCGATCACGAAAATGTTCTTCTCGGTGATTTCTCAACTTTTAAGTTCACACAACGTCATAAATTATGTTGTAACATATTACGTCATGTTAGTTATGACAGTACGAAAAACAAAAAATTGAAAAAAAGACGGAAGGAATTAAATCTCGAAAAGGAAGAGAAGTAATTTAATTAAAATACTGCACGATAATTGTAAGCGCCATAAAATCTTATGGTGGACACGAAACGAAGCGAGACCGGTAGTTGCAGCTGCGAGCTTGCACCATGGGCGAAGTATAAAAAAAGGCCAAAGTTGTAGAGGACAAAAGTTCCATACGTTCGCAAGAGTGAGCGGCGGTAGGCGGAATTCGAAAATAGGCGAGAACCCGAGCATGGAGATCGTAAGTCACGATGAGACGCTCTCGACTCGCTCTTGCCTATAGAGGGGGCCCGGTGCGCGCACACCGACGTAAAGAGTTTACGACTGCGATGCCCGGGTCCGGTGAGAGAGAACGAGTTGGTTCCACCTGGCAATAAAATGAAGGTTAAAGCGCACTGAAATATTACCCAAACCGCGTTCTCTCTCACTCGTTCTTTTTCTCTCTAGATTGCGAACGCGTCCGCGGGTCCTCTCTTTATGCGCCGCTATTATTTTTTTCTATCGCGTTTGTTGCCTCTATCCTCTCGAGTTTATAATACTCCTATTACCTTTTCATTCCGCTCTCGTTCCTATCGAATTCGCACGCCACGGGTCCGGTAACCAGAGACATGTAATAAGTTATTTTAATCCGAAAATGAGTCTGGTTTTGAAAAACTGTTTTTGTTCTAGTAACCAGTGTTCAATCTTCTTTTAAAAAGACAAAGATCTGATTTTCAGAATCGGGAGTGGCTACTCGCGGCGATGTTTTGTCTTATCAGTCGCCACAGCTAGCTTTTGACGAATAACAATTTTCTCTTACTTCCAGTAAAAATGTTTCTTTTCACTCTCTACCTCTCCGTTACACTCGGTTAAAAAAAGCTATCGAGTTAACGAACTAATCCGAGAAGTAGTTTTCGGACTTCAGCCGGCAAAGTTCTCCGAGCTGGCTTGGACTCCTGATTAAACGAAATCCAACGGCCAAAATGGCTTTCGAGAGGTTCGATGAATCGGCTCGGCTTCGCAAAACTGCATGAAACGGACGATTAGTCTTTCGACGAAGAGCCGACGCGATAAATACAACGGGATACTCGCGCGAAAGAGAAAAAAAGAAGAAAAATTATAGGAAACTCGTAGAGCCTCTCGTTCATTTCAGAAAATTTCTTTGCTCGCGGCGCCGTTCGTTTCATTTATTTATCCTCCGAATCGAACCTCTCTTTCCTAAAAAAACCCGTTCCCTCTTCGTCATTTGCGTAATTATTTTTCCCAGGAAGAGCCTCGAGGCGGGCATCAATGAAAGTCAAAAAATTACATTTCCGCGGAATGAAGGTCCATAAATATGGCGCAGGAGAAAAAGAAATTAAATAAGAGTTCTACAAATGACGTAATTTTTTCCGGGTATATAACTTCTTTATATTCCGCGCAACGCGCCGAGACATTTCGCTCGACTATTTTTAAACCGTATATCCTAAAGAAAAAATAACGGACTCCGTTTTGCGAACTCGTTTCCGTTCGTCGTGTGTTTTTTTTTCTTCTTTTAATAATTTCATTTTCGCGCAAAGATTGATTGATTATCGGTTCGATGTCGTCACGAGAAAAAGAAATAACACGACAATGATCACTTAACACGAATTCCGAGTCCGGGTTGTGTGTAATCGCGAGTGGCCCGGTAAGCCGGTTATATTTATAAAATCCGAGTGAAAACGAGATGAAGGCGCGCGCACGCACGGCGGTGTACCGCCGATGTCCTGGGAATAGCTCCCGAAACCTAGTTATGCGATTTATTCCGAGCTAGGTCGTCTACTATTCTAGAGGGCAGTTAATTTTTCAGCAAAAACTCGACGGTTCGTCGACCTTTTTCTATACCCCGGTAGTTGTATTGGCACCGGTTCCTCATTTTTATCATCCATAATTCGATCAGCGATCTCGCCCGGGCCGTCAAAACAATTGTACGCGGTAGCCGAGTTATTTTTGTCGTTCCCAAAGACGAAAAAGAGAAATGGAAGATCAGAAATCCCTCGATAAACTCGCGTGACTGTCCCGACAATTTCTCGAAATATTCGGTTACGTTCGATAATTTTTGGAGTTTGAAATTCGCGATGAAAAATTTTTGATAACTCGAGTTCCGTGTTTTTATCGACTGTACGCCTGCAGCTCTCGGGTAACATTAATTTTTTATTAAAAATGAGATATATTAGTTTATAATGAATAAATAATTTACAATATGTGAATATGTTACTACGTACACTGAAAATAAAAATTGGTCGAATGCTTAAAATATTTATTTTCTTCCGTTGAAATAAGTATTCCATTTCTAATATTCGTATTCTTGAATTTTTTGGAATGAAATCAACTTCCTCTTAGCGTTGATTAAAAAAATCAAAGGACAATCGAAACTTGCAAGCTCCAGGGAATGCTAAAATTTTTCTGCGAGAAGCTAGAAAGAAAGAATTCGTTCGAGACGCGAACCCGTGCAAAAACGACATCCGTGTTGTAAAAGTTCTATTTTCGTTTGAGTCTCGGCCGACGACGGAATATTCGACTTCCAAGCGGTTGTACAGTTTCTTTCCTTGGGTTTATACGCGCGACAAGTGTCCATTAATTTCATCGGCGGCACGAATCATTTCAACGAAAAACAGCCCTTCCTCTACACTTTTCCTTTCGTTTTTCCGCAGCTTCCGTTCCGCGAGTAAGAGAAACCGCAAATCTTCTGGTAGGAGTGAGACGAGGAAGAGCGAGAGAGAGAGAGAGAGAGAGAGGAATATATAACTCCCTGGTGGTAACTTCCGCACGATGCACCTTGCAACGGGATTAACCCACATAATTACGAGTCGCTAAAAAAAGAACGAGCCGACAGGAAGGAAAATTAGGGAGCTAGGTTGAGTCGGAATGAGAATCCAAAAAAAGTATACACACACACACATATATATATATATACACACGAGTTGCAGTTCTCTCTCTATCTCTTATTCCGCATCGAGCTTCGAAATTTTTCCGCCGGACGAATTATTTTCGTTCGAGATTCTGCGCTCGTGTACGCTCTTGCGGCTTTCTAGTTCGTGATTTACGCGCAATTACCATGATTATTCCGAGCGACAGAACTGCGAAACGATTTTTGGCCGAAACTCGTTCCGCATAAAAAAGAAAGAAGGATGGAAACAGGAGCGAGAAACGTAACGTACACAGTTTGTAAACGACAGTAGAATGAAATAAAAATCAAGAGGAAACTCCGTAGCAAACAAAATACGCGAAGCGATCGGAATCTGGGTGAGAACTCTCGGGAAGATATAAAATGTTGTCTCGATATCCGTCGACGGCGAAGCATTAACGACTTTTTCGCGAGAGAAGAAATCTGGTGAAATTCGGCTAATGCCTGCTGGTGGTGGGGGGCAGCTGTTACCGATAGTTCATCTCTCGCGCTAAATCTTTTCCGAGTGGAACGGGACGGAGACCTGGCTCCGAGTCACGGAAAAGAAACGCGATCTCTGGCAAGGGGAGAGAGATTGAGAGTGCAAAAGGGGAAAGAGAGAGAGAGAGGCAGAGAAAGAGAGCGAGCGGGAAGTATCCATTACCGAAGTAGCTAACACCGCTCGCTGGGATAGGATGTTAATGTTCCTGCAATTGGCCGTGGCTGTTGGCCCCGAAATACGAGATACACACTTCGCGGGATCCCACCATCGGCCGCACGGCGACGATCCCACTCCCAGCCTATTTTACATATCGCTCTTTTCCCAAATAGAAAAACATAGGACGAACAACTATATAAATTAAATTGGTCCTAAAGAGACGGATATTATTTTTCGACTCATGCAAGCATTCTCGCTGTTCTTTCTCGTCACGCGTTACCATCTCACCTCTGCCGAGTCGTTCCAGCTCATTAGTCTATTTCCCTTTTACAAATCTCGTACCTAAGGCCACACGGTAAATATTAAATCCCACACACACACAAGACTCCGTGCCGAATTAATTTACAATCTACCCGCGCCCCAACGAGAGATAAAAACGGATATTCCTCGAGCCGTACCGTCCTGAGAATACAGCCGAGAGATTAAGCGCAAAAAACCTTTCACGAGAGTTATCCTCAAAGAGAAACAACGCGAGACGTTTCGAGGCTCGGGTGGAGATTCGCGCGTGAGTTAGTTTTTCCCGCTTTCATCGCTAACTTGCGACGCATGCATATTAATCTCTGAATGCATCGGCGAACTACTCTCAGCGAATTGAATACGAATGCGCGTACTTTTTTGTTACCAACAGTTATCGAGTTTTCATTTTAATAAACCGCCGACGGTTTCCCTGAGAATTCTTCAAGAATCGTTAAGAAAGTTTTAAAATCGCGTAAACTTTTGTCGAGGGGTGAAAAAATTCCAAGAAATTGAGAAAGCCTGTAAAACGAGAGCGGGACCAAAAAAATTAGACCAGGCGGTTTAAAAGAGAAAAGGTAACGCGAGTGTGTTTAGCCCCGCGATGTCGTTTCGCGGTTCGCGGAAAATATTCTCTACGTGTGTACGCGTCGTCTCGAGGCGCCAAGCCTCGCGCAAATATTTATTTAATATCCCGCTTCGTTGCCATTCCTATCGCGTTTCCCAGACTCTGCTCGATCTCGAATTTCCGTTCGCGGTCCCCAGCGAGTTTATCGATACCCCATTAATAGATTAAAGGTTACTTCTGGCGCGAGATAATAACCGCTATTGGAAACAATTTCGAGTTATATTCGCAACTCTCCAAGATATACGATACCTTTCGAAGTCGAGATGTACGATAACTTCATATCCGTATATGTTATCGGAAGTTATCGATTCGCTTTTGAATCTACAGGGTGTCCGTTTCCGTTCCAGTGTACAGTTTTCGATTTTTCCTCCATCGAATTATCAATATTTTACATTCTTTGGCTACCAAACGAATATCTATATTTTAGTTCTAGATTTCCAGAAATTTAAATATTATTTGCAAGTGATATTATTTTTTGGTCAGTCCGAGACACCCTGTGCATCTATATCTCGAAGATTCGAGTAACGGAATATTCGTGCGGATCGGCCGCAAGCTGTCTCGACGGCGAGGACAAAGTTGTACGAAGAGGAAGCCTCGAATGTCACGCGTCAGCGCGGCCGGGGTATAGGAATACCAAGTCTAACGCGCTAATCGCGTTCATAGGAACTCGCTAACTGGTATCGGCGTCAATCGTTGCGAGCGCACGGCGCCCGTTCGTCGTTGGTCGTCCGTGCTAGTTTAATTAGCCGCTCACTTACTTGGCGTGGAACCCCTCGAATTCCTCCTGCTGCTCACTGATCGACGCCTCGAGGTCCAAGTAAGCGCCGTAGTCGCCGTCCTTGTACAGCTGGAGCGCCGTGTCATCGAGCTGGAAACAGAAGCACAAGCCGTTCCAAGTTAGTCGGGTGTACGCTTCGCGGGATTATCGGCGAGGTTTGTTGGCTCGACTATTATCCCGCACGAAACTTTTGTTATAATTTTTAAAGGGACGTGCACATGTTCATTCATTGCCCAAATACCCTAACGACTGAATGGAAAATAAAGAGTATCGAAATCTTTTTTTTATTGTCATTTTCATTCACAACGCGACTATTTATTCGGCCCTTTCGAAGCTCATGCAATTCAATTACCGGTAAATTCAATATCAACAATAGCGGGCATTAATCGTTTGTACGTTTGGAAATAATTACAAATTCATCAAGCGCTGAATATTAGCGATATGCGGGTCAACGGACGCGCGCTAGTCTCACGGATCGACAATTTATATGCCGATCCGAGCCTAGATCTATCTACGGATCGGTGGCCCGATCCACATGCGCCACTTCCGTACACCAAAGATAATAATCTCTCGATTTAGAAGCTAGCCATCCGCGAGCGCATTTGGCAATTCCCGCGTACCACTTAACCGTAAATTTATATCGTCTTCCACATCCCCACCGCGGTCGGTGTATAAATCTCGACGCGTCGACGATCCATTAATGAGAATCGCGAATTCTCGAGATCGAAATCGGAGCAAAAATTTTGACAGTTCGCGCCCAACGAGATTTAAAGATCTTCCTGTTCGGTGACAGCGAGCGAGAGAGGAAGAGGGAGAGACCTCGGCATCGCTGAATCAGACGGCAATAAATTCCTCGGAGTAAATAACCGAGCTCCTCGTCCGGTGGGATTGAAGAGACCGTCTTCCGGACTCTAGCGGCGTCTTTTTTAGGCCCAAACGACGAAGTGAGTCGCTTTTACGAGGGCGGGCGAGAGTCGAGATCGGCGAGTCCAGCGATCGGTGCGAGAGGGCACGATGCCAGAGAGAGAGAGAGAGAGAGAGCTCGTCGCGGCTCGGCCCAACATTGTTGGCGTCCGACTACGAAGACGGCTCGTGCAGATAAGACGATAAAAACATTCTACTGGGATGGGGGAGGGGTGGAGAACGTTTGGGTAAAAAACAACGGGACGTTCTCAGCGGTGGGGGTAGCAGAAGAATAGACGGCGGCGGGACGAACAAAGCGGCCGAGTCGTTAAAAACAAAAAGCGGGATCATACCGCTGGAAATGCAATAATAGGCTTCCGCGCGCAAGGAGCAGATGATGAAAAAGGAGCTCGGCCTCGTGAAATTTCGAGAATCGACCGTCCCGACGCCTTTTACGTTTTTTAATGGAAACCGTCTTTTCTTTTTCTGAAAAGTCGTTTTTTTTATACACTCCTTCGATAAAATATCGGTGACAAAGAGGGTACGAAAATTCTCGGGTTTCCTGTGCGCCATGAAGACGTAAATCACTTTCGTGCCAGAGGTGTCGAATTTTCCACGCTCCGTTTGCCGCGAATTGTGTGTCGCGTTCGCGCACAAAACGTCAAGCGACCGGAGCTCTCGGCTCGCGCGGCTCGTAATTTCGAGTAATTTGCATTACTCCGGGTGCGCGAGTGCAAGAGGAATTAAAATTTCCCGTTTTGTTTTCATTATTTTTTCTGCAATTTTCGTGCATCTGGCTAATGAATTTTTCACCCCCCGTTCTCTCCTCTCTCATTCCTTGCCCGCGGCTCTAATTCAATTTTTACAGAACGCCGCAAGGTCGACGGTAGTAAATTAATTCATCCCGCTAATAAAACGCTTTTTATACCTTAAATTATTCCAATTACGAGATTCTATGAAGTTCGAGAACAAAGTTTAATGGGTTGCATAGCGAGAGAGGAGGAGGAGAGAGAGAGAAAGAAGTAACACCAACGGGGGTTACTAGACTCTCGTTATTTTGTTCAATTTATATCATAGGTTAAATTTCGAAATGAAATAGGATCGCGAAAGAGGAGAGGACGAGTTTTTATGCACCGAATCTTTTTTCGACAGTTCCGATTCCAAAATAGAGCGCAGGAAGAGCGATAGCACGAACGAGACGATTGCGCAAAGCGTGGAGAGAAACGCGAGAGGAGTGAATCGATTGAGAAAAATCGGTGAAAAATTTGTCTCCGAGGCGAGGAGAGGAGCGCATTACACGCGCGGCTCCGCGCGAACGTGCGTGTCGCTGACCTATATTTCTAAAAATCACACAGCTTTAAAATAGTTTGCCGCGTGCGGCAAGCCGTTCGTAACGGCCACTCGAGGTGCATTCTCGGCTGTGCGGTATCCAAGGCACGTGAAAGATATTTCACGATAAAATCGCCTAATTAATACCTAAATCAAGCCTTCGAAACATTTTTCCAACATTTTTCCGATTTCTCGGGAGTTAAAAATGAAATACCTTTCAGGACTTTAACCAGATTTCACCTCTTTCTATTTTTATTTCGATCAATATCCTTCTGAAAAATTGAGAAGATTAGGTAAAAATTTTGGTACCCGTACGGTTTTCTTTGAAGTAAAAATCTCTCTGCGAAATTGGTCGATAATTTAATTATGTAATTCCTGTTCTATGGTTCTTTTTACATTCAATGAGAATTTCAATTCGGGTATAGCTGTAGTGAAAAGCTTTTACTGCATTCATATTCGATCACCCATAACGAACGACATTAAAAGGAAAATAGTCTGACAAAGTCACTTAAAAAAATAATACATAATTCATCGCAAAATCTTTTTATATGCATAATATGTCGGTAAATTTATGTTCGCAAGAAGTTATCGATCAAAATTGATTCTCTATTATTCCGTGAAAAGTAAAAAAAATATGTAAATTACAAGACCGGAACGTGTTCCTGTACAAGAGCTTTTACCTAAAATTAAATTAGAGAAAGGTAGAGCGCGTTCGAAGAAATCCGAATCAGTGTTTATCGCGGGTAAATGAAACCTTTTTGCATAATATCGTCCGCGGACGAATCCGGGTTCTGGTAGACCGGAAGGACACTCGAGGGGTCTCACCTTTCACGCCGCGGGGAGGTCAACCCGTCGCGGTGAAACGAACGAACGTGTCGGGCTCTATAACGCGGCCGGCGGCGTAACGGATCGGGGTAGAGAGAGAAAGAGAGAGAGAGAGAGAGAGAGAACGGCTTTGCAGGCAATTCGCAAGCTGGAATATAATCCAGGCCGAAGTTTGCAGTCTTGCACTCTCTCGACTGTTACACCCTCGATCTCGACACACGCGGTGCGTTACGTCGATAGGGACGTTTCTATCGCGAACGAGAGAGCTCGCGTCACCGCTCGAATCCAGTTCCGTCACGCTCCGATAGGCCCGGCAGTGCGCGACGTTCCCGCTCGCATGGAAAATCGTAAAAGTTGTCTTAATTAATCGACCGATGGGCTCCGGTGAACGTTCGATGTATATATCCAATTATCGATGGATACATAATGCGCGTAAGCGATGACGTAACGATCATTGCCACTCGAACGGTTACGGAACACCCTAATTGATTCGAAACTTCTGTCAATTTTCTCTCTCTCTCTCTCTCTCTCTCTCTGTAAACTTCCGACGAGTTAACATTGTACCGCGGCTAGAATCGTTCCGTTCGAATTCGGCTGGTTGCTCTTAATTAAAAAGTAACCCCTTTCGCGAAAAAAAAGGTCAGATTCGAAATGACTGCAGAGCGAAAGCTAGACTCGCGCACCGACGATACTGTCGATATTTTCAATTAAAACTCGCAACGTTGGTTGACGAGAAGAGTAATTCGTGACCCTGTTTGGAGGAGACAAGGAGAATGAAAAAAGCTCAGAGGGGGATGATTTTTGTAGTTTACATGGCATCGAGCGAAATTAAACACTCGAACAAACGACATCGGTCAATATTATTTAACACTTTAATTAATTATGCTTTCGATAACTTATAGTGAAATGTTCTATAGAGAGTAAGGAAAATCATTCAATTCCAATTTTCAATAGCTCGTTGTTTCAGAGCTTTTTTTTAATTTTTTCTACATCTCGTACAAGCAATGTTTTTTTTCCGCATGTGTAAAAATATTTTGACAATACGGTAGTCGCAACGAAAGGTCGGGTCAAAGTCGCCAAAGACGTAGATGGCATAAAAAAATTGATAACAACGGCAACGAGAAACGCGTATTTCCTCCCATTAAGTTACGTATAAGGATCCCGCGGGTTATAATGGGCCGGTGTGTTAACTCGGCGCGCGGCGAGACTGTGTAAACCGCGCCGTTATTATACGCGCTCTTCGCGGGTAATGAAAGTCCGTGGTGAAGCCCTCTTCGGTATTCTCACCCTCGCGCTCGATTCCGCCGTCTATATAGTCGAAGAAATAGAGAGAGAGAGAGAGAGAGAGAGTGGGAGGGAGCGGACGAATCTGACATCGGATTAATCTCGATCGAAATTCTTCGGCTGTGAATTCCGTTCGCGGTTTCCAACCAGAATGAAATTACGCGCTAAAATGTGTGTTTAATCATATAGCGCGTATAGAGAAAACGAATTTTATGGTAATTACAATGAAAATAGTACTTTGTAGCAGACTCTAAGTAAGAAATAAATTAAGAGTTGAATGAATCTTGAATTAAAAAATTAGTGTATTCAACACTTTTTAAAATAATTAGAATAAGCGCGAAAGAATAATTTTCATTTAATTTAACCCATTGATTAATTTCGTTAATCGAAAATTAATTTTCCACCTGGTTCTTGACTTTCAGGAAAAAACCCGCAGTGTGAGCTTTCATGACGATTAATGCATATGCGTAATCAGTGCACAACGTCAAACTGAAAATCGTTGCCGCGACTGAGGATCGTTAATTAATAACGTAACAATATTCGCTGAAATGCAGAAATTACGGGTCACGGGGCAAAAATCTACCAGTTGCGAGGTATACGTGCATGTTTGTGCGATATGTAGTCACGTTCGTGACAAATTAGTCCGTGTTTCGGAATTTTAACGCAGCGCGTATATTCGAAAACATGGAATTCATTTTAAAATTGTTCATAAATTGAATGACCGTGAGATTTTTATTCGGGTATGTACAACATTTTTTCGAGAAAAATATAATGCGCAAATGTTTCAACGATTTGGCCATTTTTCGAATACGTTAACTTACTGCAAAAAAAATTTCGATTTAACGAAATTTCGAGTTCTCGTTGTGAATTACAGCTGGAATGTTAACCGATGAAAACCAGCTGGAGGTATCGGGGATGGGCGAAAGTAAAGAACGCGAAATAATTCAGAATATCGTCGGTGTTGTTTCGTTCTCTGGGTCGTTTCTACGCTACTGCACTCGGAAATAACTTCGGTCGAGCTCGATTTCGCTACACAACGAGATATCGCATTGTTTCTGTTTCGCAGATTGTTCAGCGATAAAGCACACGGGGTATGTCTTATCACCGTACCCGCTGCGGTCGTATATACCCCGTTAGTTCCATCGGAGTCCACGGACGTTTTACAAATGGCTCAGTAATTATTTGTCGCCATTGCAGAAGGAGATTAAAACGCTGGAAAACAAAATACCGAATACCTTTGACGTCTTAATTAAAATTTTTTTCATTTAAACATTCCACCCCATTTACACTTCTAAACAAATGATATTGACTTTTGAAAAATTTATTCGTCACCCATGATACAAGACTCGATCGTCAACTCATTAGGATTAGTAGATTCAAAGTAGAATGCCTACAATTAAACTCGAAACAAAAACGATGGGAAACAATTTGATAGAGATTCAACGTGACTACTGCACCTTAGTCGCGAAAACTCTATTCCTTCTCGAGACACGTATTGTACACAGATATATCTACATCTCGAATAAGCCACTGAACGTAAACTGGGTCACGGTTAGATAATCGCTGCGAGTAGAACGATATTCCAATGAGGACCGAACTTAATCGATTTCGAATGTCCAAATTCGATTCGAAGACGATCGTCGATATCGATAATTCACGAATCGCTATTCCAGTTCCATCATATCGAATTAATCGCGTGAAAGTCGATAGACCGTGCGCGTGGGACTCTCGAAAAATTCAAGAACGCCGAGCCGAAAATTGATCTCGTCGCCAGTCGTGCTTCGCGACGGATTATAAAACTCGATCAACGTGTCTTGAATTGCATGATATACGATCGCGCGTAAGCCGTGCGGATGCGAAGGTGGGAAACCTTAAGAGGTTTCGCTAACTGATGTTAAGCTCCTCGAACTACTCTAGCTCGCAAATTTCACGCTATTCGTACAATTTTATTCTGTCTGCATTTAAAAATTTGTTCATAGAAATACTCTAATTTTTTACTGTTTGGTTGATTTGAATCCTCTGCAAGTCCGTGAAATTTTCAGATAACACGCCAATATATCGAATTTATTTTATTTTATTTTTCTTCTCACATTTAATCAAATAATTTAAATTTTTACACGATGTGAATTTGAGTGGAAAAAAGAGCAATTAAAAAAAAAGTAGATAAATATGCATCTGTAAATGCAAAATTGTTAATTTTTTGTTGTTTCATCGGAAATGAAACATTGGCCCACAGAGGATTAAACCGATTGTAAAAAGTAGAAATACAATCGTACTCGGATTGTTTCACGTAAATGGATAAGCACGGATCTCGTCTCGTCGCTCGACGTCGAAAACGCAATCATCGGTGAAGCCCGAGGAGGAGGGAAAAGTCTGAGCAGAGCGATTCCAATTTACGAAAATCAGCATTTTATCTCACGTCACCCGGCAACAATCTTCGCTGCTCTTCGCTTATCGCTGAAACAATACCGGGCTCTTCGGCAATGTGCCCACCCTCTCTCCCTTCATCTCTCTCGCATCCCTAACCACGCCGTTCCCGACGTCGTTCGCGTGTTTCGACCCTCCACCAACCGAGCGCGTTTCCTTTCTCTCGTCCTGACGAGCGAGAGAGCTCTACGTGACGATTTCCCGAGCCAGAAATCGCGAGCTCTCAAGCGCACGAGTCCGACCCGTTGTATTTTAATAAACGGGATCATGCGCGCGCTTTCCCCTCGATTTGATTTTTAAAGTAGCCTATCCTCAATGTATCGAAGCCCCAGTAGAGCACAGACGACCGGAAGTTATTTCGCCAACGTCGAAATCGAAGTGAAAACCGCATAGCTTTCCTCCCAGTGTTTGCACGTGTATACTTTGGACGTTACCTGTATGTATGGGAATCTACGGGGTGTCTCGAATTTTTTTAATAGAATCAACAATTCTATTGCATATTTCAGAGAGAAATTTTTTTTCTAGTGAAAGATATATTATATTAAGTTATTTATTTAATTTTCTCGTCGTATTAATTTTGTTGTGAATTATCAAATTTGAAGAGTATACAATTTTTGAATAAAGATATACAAAATATTCAGTAAAATAATAAAATATAATCCAAGACACCCTGCATACCTTCACGCGGAAATCGTGCCATTGCTCCCAAACTTATCTATAACACATCCAGCGTGGGATATTTCTTAAGAGAGAAATAAGTTTGATTGAATTTCTTCATTTGCTATCCCCTTTCAATTATCGGATAATATCAAAGTTGCAGACATGCATACGTATGTAGCAATTTCATATGGAAAGTTCGTACCAAGTTGCGGTACACACGCGTTGTCATACTGCGAATGACGTTTCTGGAATGAAGTACGGGCCACGCGGGGATACGCATCGCGAACTAGTCGGGGGGCTCCGCGAAGAAGCCCGAGACAAAGGCGCAGAAAATAAATTTCCACGGCCACTTCCTACTTCGGTATTAAAACACTGGCGAGCCCTGGCACACGACGCAAAACAATCTTCGTTCTTTGTACCATTTTCGCGTGATTCTCGTTAATTAAAGCGCAGACAATGGCGTAATTAAAAGCACACGTGCGATATACTTATATATATATACACGCTCATCGTATAATAAAGCATGTTTTGCCAGACGACGTAGAATTACGTCGTGTTTGGACGTTCCTCGTCCTTTTTCTTTTTCCGCGTGAGTTTAAAATTATACGTTGTAAAATAGAGCGGAGCCCGCGATGGTAAGGCGTTTAGATGACACTGACATAGCTAAAAGTCCTAGCTCGAGTGTCTCTTGTGACTAAATCATTCGATCGAGTCATCTAGTCGACGGGAATCTCCCTGCCGCAATGAAATGTAATTGGAACCTTAATTGTACACTATACATGTACGCGCACACTAACACAAATCCATTCTTTAGTTTAAAAAAATGACAAATCAGGTCTCAATTTCAGTCGACAATAAAATTTAGGTCCAAATCAGATTTCATTCTTCACATACGCGAAGAAAACAATCGGAGTAAAGAGGCCGTGCTCCTCGCATATTGTGTTGGAATGACAGATAAAGAAACGAAATGAAAAAAAAAGTAGAATTCGTGCGTGGGACGCGTGCGAATTTGACCGTTAGCTCTTTGCGCGTGGAGCTGGCTCATTACCCCTAATTAGTAGGATTGGCTGTGCCGTGCGCGTGTGGAATCGAGATAACCATTGCGGTGCGGTACAGTTTGATTTCTTCTGAACCCCGCCACCAGGAAATGCATACATCGACTCGACGTTGAATTACACCGAGTCGACTGAAAAAAATCGATATCTCTTTCGCGTACCCAGTAATAGAGGTTCTCGCGGCACAATCGCACTGAATTGAGCGGTATACGAGTATAACTGTCACGTGTGTATTCTAGGCGA
The DNA here is from genome assembly GCA_003055095.1 of Goniozus legneri. Taxonomy (NCBI): domain Eukaryota; kingdom Metazoa; phylum Arthropoda; class Insecta; order Hymenoptera; family Bethylidae; genus Goniozus; species Goniozus legneri. Next base: position 950,559 of record NCVS01000363.1, read on the forward strand.
CAGGGTGTCCTTAAATAACTTCATCTCTTTCACGAGATGGAGAGAGATTGTGTGAATCATCTGATAAAATTGTATACTAGTTTTGGTCAAAGGCTCGAACTACCCTTCAACTGCTATTTGTAAATGAATGTAGTTTCGAATTTTTTATTCGGTCAATAGCAAACAATTTATTTACGTATAACCGACAGCAAACACAACTACATGAGCTACTGATTCCAAGACACCCAATATGTTACAGTTCGGACTCGAACACTCGGAATGATCGAGATTGCGCGTTCTTCCGTCAATTTACCGTCTACGATGTCATTAGACGAAGTAGATTTATATCTTTTATTTGGCCTCTCTCGCGAGATATGTAGCGGATTAATAAGCTAATACGCTCTCTGGGCTTCGAACGGTTCGGTACCGGATTGTGTATTAATCCACGTGTAAACCGAAGAAAGGGCGATAAATTAATCCCCCCACCGGCAGCGAGCAGAACGCGCACACGGTAGCTCGCGACGCGTGATTTATTATTTAAATGTTCCGCTTTCTCTCGCGGCATGTTTCGCGTATAATACCCACGGTGATCTATAAACGTCGCTGATGTAACCCTATTCGGACTCGTGCCAGAGAATATCAATAAAATAAATCTCGACGCGAAATGAATCGCATTTGACAAGCCCGGAGAGCGAGCTCGATAGACGGGGAAGGTCGAATTCATCGCGGACCGTTTCGAGCTGTCGATCCGCGGACGCTCGATGGAGAATGAACGCTCAAATAAAAAACAATAGCTAAAAATTCTACCCCAACGAGTTTACACCGAGGAAGTGTAATTAAAAAGCAAAGTCATTACGTTCGTCAGTTCAACGCTTCGTACATTGAAAATATTTTGTCAAAACAATTTCAAGAATTTTTTGTTATAATATTACCCGCGTTTTAACTACTCGATTACGGCGAATGTGCAACGTGTACTTTTTCTATCAACTTTGAGGTATAAAAGAGTAATATTCTCATTGCATGTACACAAAAATTAGCACTTCGATCGCTGGAACGAAATCCAGTTTATAAACTACAACATCGCTGAATCGCGATATTAAAATTTTAAATATGCGCACGGCTATTACGCGAATTGGGATAATCTGGTGAGTGAAAATTATAAACTCAAACGTAGTACAAAAATCGTTCGTGTGTGTGAAGTAATCCGTCGAAAATTACACGAGAGTATTCACTTAGAAAATATCATAACCGTGATTCCTTCTACGTATGCGCGAACTCGTACGCGCCGATAAAGACGTAATTGCCGTGCCCACGAGCGAGTCTCGGCGTCGATATCTTATGAGTCCGTTTTAATCGAATCGGGTCTGCCCCATCGGTGAAACGTAAGCCGGACGCTACGCTGGAACGGAAACGTTGGATAATGCTGTAACGAGAGTCTCGCGCGCACGTGACACATCTTTCGTGCCGAGACCCATTGCGAGAAACTTCTAAAGAGCTAATGATATATTATCCCAGTTCAATTTGTGGAACGGAACGAGCTTTTAAGGTGAAAGCTCTATTGTTAGACCTCGTTTGTTAAAATTGTAATGTCCGTGCGAAAAAATCTATTCGGCTAATTTGGATAATGAAATCTCGCGTCGTACTACTTATTTGAATTTTAGTATCATCAAAATTTTGCGAAAGATCCAGTTATCGACGTTGGTCCAATTTCTGACCATTTAAACTTTTTTTGAAATTTAAAAATTCAATAATTTAATAATTCTTACATTACCATAATATCATTTGCTAATATCATAGGAAGTCAGCTATACTTTTCCTGAACTTGGATCTTTCATCTTATACGAATTTAATAATGAAACTCCTACCCCAAACGATTTTTGCCAAATGGACATCGGCTTGGAATGAGAAACGAAGATATATCTCGATAGAGCAAGAAAAAAAATGGCAATTGAAGAGAGAGATAGAGGAGTTCAAACAATCGAAACAAAGAACTTCCTTGATGCTCACTGAATATTCGGAGGTGAACAAACAGTCGGAAGTACTTGCGGGATGGGTCGGTGAGCGAATGGTGGAGCTTGTGCTAGCGAGAGAGAAAGAGAGCGAGAGAGAGCGAAGAACGGATTCGAAGGGGAAATCCAGACTCGCTCGCGGTGGCCCCGTGGCTCTTTTGATAGAGGCACGGCCTCTCTCGCGTAGACGTAACGCGCCGCGAGAAAGCAGTCAACCAGATGACCCGAATTCGAGCCTAACCTTAGTCAATGTATTACGAGCGCTCGCTCGTGTGGTTTCGCTCTTGCCACGCGCGCAAACTACCGTTTATTATTCCATCCCTTTGACTATATTCTACCCATTCGACGAAACGCTTTGAAAATTCGTCTCTCGAGGGGGTTGAAAAATTTGTCAGTTTTCAAAAAGTCGGAATTTCATTTTATTTCATTTCCATTTTACATATACTGTTTTATTGATAAATTCGATCGGTTCTCTGTCGTAATTTTTGTCCGGTTATTAAAAAATTGTTATTGTATACCGCTGCACTTAATTTTTTATTTATATTCGATATTTATATTTATATTTATATTCGCGAAACCAAAATCCGAGTGTAAATATTGAACGATACGTCTAGAAAAACATTTAAATTCGGACGAAAAATCGATCGAATTTTTTGACTCGGGACGAGAGAGAAAAAAGGATTAATGAACTTTTCAGCGGTGATTACTCAGTCGAGAATCATCTCTAGCCGAGCTACTCCCGCGGGAGTCTAATCCGGTCCCGGCGCAGCTATCCTTCTTGATCTGTATCGTAACGAGAAGGGCTCCCCACCCGCGCTCCTAAATCGTAATCATAATTCAGCGGAAGCGTATTGCATAAGTTTCGAGTATACTGGAAGCTCGGCTTGATAACGCCGTGTTAACACTCGCGTTCCTCGAAAGAGCGATTACGGGGGAAAATCTCGACCTTGCAACTCAAATCCTGATAATCTCATACGGGTATTTGTCAAATTTGTTGACGTTCGAAAAAATCATTTTCTGGTAGGAAAATTCGTTACCGGGTATCATTCACGCACGGCGTATCACGCCCGCGAGCGATTTACACGTGCGGCTGAGCGGACGTTAAATACACGCGAGAGCTTGCAGTATGAGCTCTGTGTTATCGCGTAATTTACAGCTGTCGACGTGCCCGCGTCGTATAGCGAGATAGTTTGCGATTTAGAGCAGATACAACCTATCTCTCACTTGCTTTATCTCTTGATTCGTTATTATGTGTATCCACTCGCCGAAATTCCGAGTGTTCGCGTACTCCAGGTCACGAGAGCCAACAGAAATACGCAAATTTTGGAATCGAGACTTGAAACGAACTCGACGATCGATTGCGCGAGGATGAGACGTCGCGCTATTTAATATACAGGAAGAAACATAGAACAGCGTCTCATTCGCCCAAAATAAGTGTTAATTAACCAACTGTAAATGGGTCTTCCAATATCGCATCCGAAACAGAGTTCAATTGGGAACAGAGATCGATTGAGAGAGCGAGACGTCATCGCGTACGATAGAGCGACGCGAATTCATTAACGAATCGAAAAAGACACAGCGTTGACTGCGATTCGACTCGCGTAGCGCAAACACTCGTGACGAGTGCCTAATCATCGGGAACGAAACGCGAGAATCGAATGCCAGATAACCGACGCGGTGGTAAACAGGAATCGCGTACGCTTTGGAATCGACAAGCGACGATGCAAACAAAGCCATTGTATCGCGGAAAGCACGCATGCAAGCCGTTTCACGATACGTAAGTGCGTCCCAGCTCGTGTGCGCATTGTCCGCGTATTAAAATTAGCTCGGTCAACATCTTGCGACACTTGCGCAAACTGCACGACGATCCGCAGAATTTTTCGTTATCTCGGCGGCAGCTTATCAGTAACGAGATGAATATAAAATCTTTTCGTGCAATTCGACTTTCTATCGCTTCCTCAGGAAAATTTCACGTACCAAGTTTTTTATCGCAAAAATTTTTCCCTTTCAATAATTAATTTTCTTTCTCTCTTTCTCTCTCTCTCTCTCTCTCTCTCTCTCTCTCTGCTTGTAGAATGGAAAAATGTGCAAATCGTAACATTTCATTTGAAATCTGTAAAAATCTGGTTGACGACATTGAGTAAACATATGTCTTAGTACTTTTTAATCTCAACATAAAGCTGCATTGAGCAAATGCGGTGTAAGAAAAAAAAAGAGAAAAAAGAGAGTAAAGTACTGAGCAATAATGTAGCAATAATGTCTATCTCGCGGAACGCGCTAGTTTCGCGTTATCGGTGTGACAATCGCGTCCGAGCTCGCACTTATCGATGTGTGTTTCGCATTACGAACCGCGGGTTTCGCGCTAGCTCGAAATTATATTGCCGCGATCCGCGCGAGCGATAGGAGCGATGTAAACACCGATATAGCGAAATTTCGTGTATAACGAGCCTTGACACGAATAACACGGCTCCCCTTTGTCTCTGTATCTTCTTTTCCGCGTATTGGATTCGTGGGATGTGTGCAACTGAAACTGTCCGCGTTAACCGACCGTGCCGGGTTTATGGATGTCAAACGACGAGAGCAGAGGCGCGCCGATTCGAAGGTTAATCAGCGAAGCGACGCTGGTTAGAGGCTCTATTTCGTGCGAATGACAGATAAGATTTAGAGCGAGTTGCGAAATCGGGACGAGCTTCTACGTACGAGCGAGATCGCTAATTGTATTAAATGCACTGCATATGTCGAAATGTTTGACTCCAATCTCTGAACAATGAACTCTTGTTTACGGAAGACGGAGCCTTCTCACCGCAATAGCACAGCGAACAATCGAATTTTTATCGAAGGGGCTAAATAAATTCGTCCAGAAGGTTCAAACATAACAATAATCTTCAACTGACTTTTTTTTACGTCGAAGGTGTAAAATATATTCAACGCCAGTAGTTTAAAATAATGTTGCCCAGGCGACAACTGGTAAAAGTTTATCGGCTCGCTTTTTATTCAAAATCCCCGTATCCCGAGAATAACGTCGTATAAAGACGTTAACGACGAGCGAAGGAAGCGAGCGTGGAGGAACGCATCTTTATACGATCGCGTTCATTGACGAGCCATCGAAGTTAAACGCGAGCCCGAAAGTTTCGGGGCGAAACGCACCGTCGCGGCTTTCATAGCTCGTGTGTTGCGTTACGAGGGACTTATGGACCTTCCAGCCCCTTATACTCTCGGCATTCAAGCTCGCATCGTAAAAGTAACCCGCGCGTGTTGCGCCGGACTCGACCGCCGTACGCGTACGAGATCCGAAGAGAACACATGTGAATGAATAATTGAAACACTTTAGGGATTTTTTTTACCTCGTCGCTGGGGGAATATTACGCCCGTTTTTAAATTAAAGCGTGTATACCCATACAGATGCGTACTTGGCGGAACGAAAGAAAGCGCTCGAGTCGCAGTCTTGCGTTTTTATTTTCTCCTACATTGTGCTCGCCGCACGCGCTCCGGGAGAGCGCTGGATCGTACTTAAGGGAATGAAGTCAATGCGGAGTATTATGTAGGACAGAGAGAAAAAACAAACTACAATTACGCGACGTTCGCTGGAACGTTCTTTTCATTATCCCGTAGGCAACTTTCGCGTATCCGCGTTCACGAATGGAGAACTCCCGACTCTAAAAATTTGTACGGTCTTCGAAAAGTCGGTATTTCATGCTCTCTCGTTGTCAAATTTGATCGGTTTTCAGCCGCGCTCTTTACAAATACAAGAAATCCCATTTCCATATTTATAAATACAGCTGGACGTTTTGTTCGAGCATAAAATTCTATTGGTATCGATATCCCTCGGTATATGTATGTATACTCATAAAAATGATCAGGTTCGACCCGGCCTGCCCTAGGTCGAAAATTATCTTCAGTCCACAAAAACCGGTATTTTATATTCGCGCTTGATCAATTTTTAATTTCGATTTTCACAAATATATAAAAAACCTCGATTTTCATGTTTGAACACGACAAGTCGAGTACGAATACCGAAGGACAGGTGAGGCCAATTTTTTTACTCGCAACATTTTCGGTAATTTATTCGCCGAATCGATCTCCCGTCTTGATTCATGAGAAGTTCGAATGGTACGACAGGTGTGACCGAACTCGCGCGAGGATTTCTCGGGCATCGGTGCACAGCGGTGACGACACAAAAGAACTCGGACGAGCGCTCGCTCGAGCGACTCCGAAGGGGCATTAAACGATCCGCTTTTCAGTATCGGATGCGCGCGTGGCTCGCGATAAATCGAAAGACCGATGCGATTTTACGGTCGCGGTTTGCGTGCACGAGGGGTTTTAGTATTTTCGCGAATATCTGTGTTGATGGCGAATCCTATCCGACGATAAATTTACGTTTAACAATATTAATGTTACACAAACGTGTTTAGGAAACAAAATAAAAAAAGATAAAAAATATAAATATTTATGGAGAATTGAAAAAAAAAACATTTAATTGCATCAAAATATATACATAGAATATTACGTACAGTATAAATTTCGTATCGTATTATGAATAATAACGAATTTATTTCACGAATGAAATTTTAACTCCAGTGAAAAATTTATATTAAACGGCAAAAATAATTGTACAGACTGGTGAGAAGTGAATAATTTTGATGTAATTTGTCTCCTAATGTTTCGAAGGGGTTCGTATATGACGTTGACTTCGAATCGGCGCAGAATTACCGTGCGATAAATAAACTTCGTCCGATAAGCAAATCCTCCTTTTCTTTATCGCTAATTCAATAAAAGTATCGGCTTCCCCCGTCACGAGAGGACTTCTCTCTGTCGCGAGAGACAACGGCACTGAATCATTTCGTTTCGAGAATGAATCACTCGGCAATTAAGCCCCTCGTATCGCGTCAGCGGGTGAAGAGCGAAACTAAAAGTGCTCGTCGTGCGTCGCGGGTAAACTGTAACCCCTGCGCGAGCGGGTACAATAACGCATTTAGTGGCGCGGAAGACAGTGAAAAGCCGAAGGCAGTAAAATAAACGTAATGCACCAAGAGCAAGAGAGGGTTGGCTAGGGGGGTAGTTGCAACGCGAAACGATCGCGAGCTGGCTCCGCGCGAATGTACGCCGCGTTTATGAATAATACACACGCTAGCTTTATGCCGGCTGTACGCGTGACTAAAGAATTTAATAGTTGCGACAAAACACGAGCCCTCTCTAGCCGGAGTTTTCGACGCGTCCCATAAAAAGAGAATTCCCGAGTTTTTGGACTTTGTTCGCTGGAAGGGAAGTCAAAAAAACTCTTCCACGCCGTTTTCATCGCGATATTTCATCCTTTCGACCCGACAATGTAGCGGTTATACAGATTATATTTACGACATATCCTTGCAATGATTAAAGCTGAAATATGCCTCATTGTCGGCGTAAATTCACTCCCTAACGAAAATCGCGGTGAAAACTCATTGTTCCCTCCCCTTCACCCCACCCCTCTCTCTCACTCTCTCTCTCTCTCTCTCTCTACTTCGCGGTATAAACCCTGGGCAACTGATTTTCAGAAGAAGATTCCTTTGTTCTCCTTAATTTCCGGTCCCTTATCGCCCACTCCGCGCGTACGTTGGTTAAGAGAGCGAGGATACGAGAAAAACATATAATAAATTTCGTAACGAGGAACGAGAGCGGGAACGCGCGAGCGAGGAAATTGCGAGCTCCTGATGAATTTGCGCGCGGCAAAAATACTCGGAAGAAATTTTCGGAAATAACGAACTACGTATTTCCGCGATAAGAACGAAATTGGCTACGGTGTTTTACATGTATATATTTTGAGAAAATTTCCTCGCGTCCCAGCCGATACAGATAATTTTCCGACGTTCCAGGAGATCCGGTATATCGTCGCAATTTTTCATCCCCTATACCGCTTAAATACCGTCATTTCTCGGCCGTTCTCGGGCTTCCTTCCTCGCGTCGTACAAGATTGCGCAGATGAAAGAGACACTTAAATCACGAGCTGATGAAGATCGCTTTTGAACGATAATACCCTCACGCGGTGCTAATATTTCTCTTTTTTCTTTCCATTTTCCACCACCTCTCTTTCTTTCTCTCTCTCTCTTTTTCCCTCTCCTCTCTGTCTCGCCTGCTCTATCTAGCACAGCGTAGAAAATATACGATGAAAGGCAACGAGCGACGAGTGTCGTAAAATACCGAGCGGGATCGATTAAAATCTTTTCAATCGACTCTCTCTCTCTCTCTCTCTCTCTCTCTCTTTCTCTCTCTCTCCCTCTCTCGTCAAGCTCCTTCGCACCCGCTGTGTCTCTCGTCGAGGGCGGCGTTAAAACATGCTTTTCAAAGGTCCGGATTATTATTATTTCAGAGTGCCATCGAGTCGAGCGGAAAATTATTGAAATTGAAAAGATCCCTCGGCTCGGCGTATACATCCTCGACGACATATTTGCCAAAGAATTTCAACATTGCGTATTCCCGCGGGGCCGTCGTGAACGGTATGGCGGAGTAGTAACGTACTTGATATATTACGCCGCTTCCTACCCTCTGGTCTTTCGACGATGTATCAGCAAGATCTTTGCGAAATCTCGACGCGCCGGTAGAGCTTTATGGATTATTATAAAAGCGAAACGTGCGTAATGGAGTAAATGAGATCCGTTCCAAATCGATATTTGGTAATTCGAATAATTTCTTTTGAATACGCTGATACAGTACAGGATATTCGTTCATTAACGATTTTGATATTTGTGACAAATATTAGTCATATTAGTGATTGAAAATTTCATAAAACTATCAATTCAATGTGTATAATATGTCAATTGAATCGTTTAACTCAACGTCCTTCAGTCTCAATCTGTCGACCTGTGAATCGAATCGAATCGAGAATACGCGAGAGATAAGCAGCTCGACATATGACAGTTTTATTGCGTGTGACGTCAGAATTTTTTTTCATTCGATACATCCGAAATATGGCGGGCATCGATACTCGGTGCGTCTGGATTATCGCGCGTTATACGGCGCGATTCGGTGGGCCAACGAGGATCGCGATGCACGACAATAACAACGATCGCTCGGCCGTAATAACAAGAAAGCCAGTAGCGGTATGGCTCGAGAGACAAAACGCTTCACGGCGCCGCGAATTCCCAAATTACAGCAGCATTCGGCTTTATGCCACTCGTGGCATCCATTCGAGACCGTTTTCCTGCATCTCGGCGAACCGCGCCGGGTGTACTTGTTTGTATAGACCCGCCGTTACGACTGACGTTCGCCCACACACTCCCCCGCTTATTCTCTCTAAAACTAATTGCGAGTACAGATCGATTTCCCGATTTCAATTACGAGCCAGCTCGAACTTTCTTTTCACCGGAATACCAGCTCGAGTCGTTTAGCGCGAGATAACGGAGTTCTCTTTTTTTCGTCCGACTCCGAAAAGCGAGAAAAATACAACGGTGTATCCGAATCGCGATATATCCGCTGGCAGTATTTTTATTCCGAGAATATTCGTGCCATAAAAACCGCAGGATTTCGTGCGTCAAGCTGCGGGCATTCGCGCAAATAACCAATCGATGCGCTCACGATTGCCATCTAAATTTAGGCGTCGAGCCGATGTTAACGAATCGCTTTAATGTCGTTATTAATCATTTTAATTAACGGGATATTATCCTTGACAAATACACTCGGCGGGTGAGCTTTGATTTATCCAAGTTCAATATTGCCAATTTACGTCCCGATTAAATCGAGATCGTGTTGATTTTAATTTAATATCCATTTGGCACTTACATGACTCCAGAAAATTTTTTCTCGTTTTTTGTCAATTTTGACGGAAATAATATATTATCGCGCGTTGGTTTTATATATAGATATCCGTGAATCAAATTTTTTACCGATTACGACTTCTTCCGAACAATTTAAATGATATCACGTCATTGGAATGCTAATTATTCGGGTCGATATTCAAAATACGTAGGAAAGAATTTAATTATTTCTCTAAGATCGAAGACATTCATAAATAGCAAATTTTTGCCACACACTTTTTCCCCTTCGGCCGTTATTTGAGATTCATTGTGTTTCTTGCTCGAGCCTTTCTCGCTGTTTATTTTATGCAGGACGCCCGTTGTGAAACGAAATGGAATTGATGCATTATTTAAATTCTCGGTATGTAAAATATGTCACAGAACAGTATTCAACGTGCATTACCGAATACACCATAAATACCGTAAAAGTAAAATAATATATTTTTTTGAATTCATAAATGCGTTAAAGCGAAATTTCCAATTGTAACGATAATAAATCGAGCAACTTCGCGTCGCTACGTGCTTGCATAGAGATATTTGAATACGTATTAGACCGAGAAACATTCTTGTGTTATAGAACCCAGACGTTTTATAAAAAATGCAGAACTGCTCGCTAAAATTCAAAGCAAAATAGACCTGGAAATAAATAACCGAGCCGAGTATTCCGAAACGAACCCAGACGAGTTTTCTCTTTTTTTTTTCACCGAATAGGTGCTTTTCTTTTTAGTCCAAAAGAGCTAGCAGGCCGGTGTACGCTTTGACGAGTTTTGAAATATGTTGCTATCTTTAACCGTGTATACATTTTTCTTCATTCGCAACAGTTGTAAAAAAAAACGGAATCGAATGCGCCGCATGCTATGATTCTATTTAAATTAAAATATGCAATACAAACAGCGACATTATAAAGTTTTGTGTTCGATGTCACAAGTAATATAATTTTTCAGCTCTGAAAGATATAAACATCCTCCAAATTGCAATTTATAATTTCGTACTGAAAAAAAAGATATATTTTCACGTTAATTATTATCGGCGTTCCTTTTATAATTTTTGTAGAAATAATTTCGGGCACCGGACGGGAAATTGAATTTTTTACGGTGTTTTATACGGACTGAAAAAGTGGCTGGTCAAATCCCTCTAACACCCGACTCGTATAAGAGCGGTCACCTCGAGTACCACCGGTGTAAGACCCCGACTTTTTTTGATCGATGACACTCCTTAACTAGCAAAAAGGCGGCGAAAAAATTCGAGGGATACGAACGACGTTCCGCAAAGTGCTATCATGTATTAGCTTTTTTTTCGCTTGAAAGATCAAAGTTCGATTCTTTTCTTTTCTCAATTTTTCTTTCGCCCGTTCGAAAACAAACGCGTAAGTCGTGAATTTACGCACGGGAATACGATTCAAAACATAAATACCGTTATTTTTTATCGTTCGGTGGGTAAATTTTATATAAATAAACTTTATTTTTGTTGTAGCGCGAAACCAACATTATGATTCTCGAGATTTATGAATTTTATTTGAAAAAACAAAAATAACGAAAATAAAAGTTGAACAGAAGTTGCATAGTGGTCCGCTCGGAGCGTTTTAATTCTTATTAGTCCTCTAATAAAAAAAATCCTCTTCCACTGTCCTATCATTAAAGAAAATTTTAAATATTATTCCAAACAAAAACGCAAAAGTTTTTAACGCTCGAGCGCCGGAAGGGCAGAACTTAAAGAGCCGGGTCGAATCGTTTGTTTTAGAAAACCGCTTATTTTCAAAAGTTCGGGACTTTGGCTCTCGCGCGAAACTTTTACCTCGCGCAAAGCAAAAAATACACCTGACAATAATGGAATTACTTTTCGTACTCCTTGCGTTCGAGGTATTTTAAATAAAATCGAAAAAATACGGTAGAACCCCGTGAAAGAAAAAGAAGCAACGTCCTCTAAGAGGAAAATAATCAGAGGAAACGAAATCGCGAATACGATCGAAATACGTGAGGTCCGTTAATTATTTCTAACCTTTGACATGTGACGTCGTTACACCACATACATATGAGTATATGAAATGATTGGAAACGATTAGAAGCGTAGTTAGAAGAGTAATCATGTCGAACGATTGTTTGAGTTGCACGTAGTGGAATTTTTCGCGCGATTTTTCCTTGCCGATATCTTGAATGAAATATATTCCCCTCCTCGGGTGCGTAAAGGCAACGCGGAGGAGAGAAGCTCGCACGGGCGCTCCTGGAATGCAACAAAGAGAGCATGCGAGCTCTCGGCACTCTCGGCGCACCGGTTAGTCGCGCGGCTAACTGCCGGACCTCGTATCGCATGTATGCCAGTCGTGCGTGCATCTCTCTCTCTCTCTCTCTCTCTCTCTCTCTTCCTCTCGCGAGCAGCTATATAGGCGAGATATATAGGTGGCTGGGTGGCTGGGTAGGTAGGTGAAACAGTAAACTCGCGCGAGTGCGCCTAGCCAGCTACCCTCCGCGTCTATCAGGTGACTACAACTCTCTTCCAAGTATTCGCGCGTTCTCGTTTTAAACTCACGCTCAATCGGCGAACGCTTCCTATTCACGCCTGCAATCGAGTTGATGACATCATCGCCCGCCTTCGATTGTCAGCCTTCCAAAATCACGGAAAACCGAGCGCAGCGCGGTTTTAAATTTATCATCGATGACGTCACGATGCAAGATCGAGCGCTGTAATTCACTGTTTGCTCTACGAGAATCGATTTAATATACTTTTTTTTAAACTACAGCTCTTGAAAGTTTTTACTTTTTAGTGAATTTTTTTTTTCTTCTCTTACAAAGTAACATTTCTAGTTAGTCAAATGGTCTAATATTTATTAATAATTGCCAATCCTCGCTCGATAAAATTCGTCATCGATAAAATTGAAGATGAAGAAGATAGTAAATTCTCAGATTGTATGTGTAAATGGACGCTTAATCGATAGTTCAGTTGTTTTAAGTTCGGCAAGAAGAGGACAATTGTTGGAAGCTGTTGTGCCGAAACTCTGGAAACAGTTCGACGCTTTTTTTCTCACGTCTTTACGAGTGCGATACCCTCGCGAAAACTTCTGAAATACGCCAAGTTGCGAACAGCCGAATTAGTTGAGACGAGGCAAATTTGAAATGACTCGAAAGAGGAAAAAAGAAAGAGAGAGGGAGAGTAAAAAAGGAATAGAACGAGAACGGTGTGTTTAAATTAATGTCGCGCTCGGTGGTTGGAAGGAGCGAGGGAGGAAAGTGAGAGAATCGTACAGCGTCAATCTCTCACGTCACGATAAAAACGTAATATGGAAAAGAAATTACGGTCGGCGGGGTCGCGTTCCGTGACAGCGCGAGCTTCCCTATGCCCTTTGTGAGGGTTAAACGAGACTAGAGAAAAAGAGATGAAGAGAGAAAAGAAAGAGAGAAAAAAAATTAAATTCTCCCCCTTCCCCTTCCCCTTCCCATATCCTCGTGTCCTCTTTTTGCACGTCGTTTGTAACCGCTAACATTCATTTCCAACTTTGTAGGAAGCGAGACCGCGACGCGCCGATTGTCGCGGTGGTGGAGTAAAAAAAAAGAGAGAGAGAGAGCGTGGAGGGGGAAAAATTGCATGGAAAGCGAGTCACGCGAAAAGTTATTCGCGTTTTCGCTCCTCGGCAACTACGAACCGTTCGCGCGCCCACGCGCTTACACTCGACTCTCGCGTGTGTAGGCAGCTTAAAGCGGATGTCTCATCTTTTTATCGCGAGAGTTACTCTCTCTCTCTCTCTCTCTCTCTCTCCCTCTCTCTTTCTTATCCCCCTCCAACCGGTCAATTCGATCCGACCCTTTATTTCTCTCCCTCTCCTCGCCTCGTTCCACAAGAGTCCCTTTCGCTCACCTTTCCCGTTTCGAGGTACGATTTCGCGCGCGAGAACGGTGTACCCGCTAAAATCCGTCTCCGAGTTTATCGTTCGATATTTTCGCGAATTTCCACGGGGAAAATTCGCCCTGGGTAGATTTACGAGATCGCGGTAATAGGCTCGATGAATATTTCGGTCGCATATACACTCGGAGTACTTTTTGAAATATAGATGTCCCGGCACGGACGGCGCGTTATATGGTGGCCAATATACGCGCGTGGTGCAAAAACCGCATTCTGGCGGCAGGGCGAGAGAGGGTGAGAGAGGGAGGGAGGGAGGAAGAGAGAGAGAGAGAGAGGAGAGCTTGTCTCTCCGCTCTCGGGGAACGGTGATTTATGTCTCTTTCTCGTATCGTCATTCGGTTACGGAGAGCGCGCTTCCCCAGCGCAACAAACGCAAAACGCAAACGATAAGCCCCCTTCTCTCTCGCCGTGACCCCGTCGACGGTTCGTAAAACCGAAATTTCGCGGCCGGCTCTCGTCGCGTTACGCCATCTATAAATACCACTCGTAACTCTTCGCGAAGAGCCGCAGAACGCGGATACGGCCTCGAGATCGCGTACGATCCTCTTCCGCTTTTATAACGGGTTTCATAAAACACTCGAAAACCTCGCATTTTTCTTGCCTCGCGCGGGATGAATGGTCCAGAGAAATTAGCCGCGAATTTCAAAATTCGGCTTTGAGTATCTCTCCCTCTCTCTTTCTCTGTCTGTCTCTCTCTCTCTCTCTCCTTCTCTCTCTCTCTCTCACCCCTACTCTCTTTCTTTGAATTATGTAAGAGCCGAGCGAGATGGCCCTCGCGTTATAAATTTATACGCAACGTTAGAGTGTGCGCGAGAGAGAGAAAGAGAGAGAGAGCATTAATAAAGTTGCACTCTGACCGACGTTAATGGCATCCAGCGTAGGTAATAGATGTATATTATCATCTATTGTTGAACGGGCTCGCCATTAACGCCGTCGGTGGTATATAGGGTAATTCCGGAGGAGATGGCGGCATCAATTATTCGCTAAGTCTTTCGCCGATTGGCAACCCGGAACTATGACACTGCGTTAACGCGCGGCAACGTCACGCAAATCCAATGAACTGGGGAGAGAGAGGGCTTCGCTTAATAAAACACGATCAACGGACCTGATTTACATACCGTGATTCTATTACTGCGAACACGGTATTGTGTTATTATTTCACCTTGTTGCAGCTAATTGAATGCATTCGCTGTGCACGACAAACAGCATACACAGAATATTCTCGATGTTCGTTTCGCGAATTAACTGATTATACCACTAGAAACATGTTTAATTTTTATCGAATTAGAATCCCACGTTGAAAACCGTGATCGATACGATCGCTTTTCCTCTCACATTCCTCTAATTCTTTCAAGGATCGTTATCGATATTTTTGATCGTAAATTATATCCGCGAACGAAAGTGTCGGCGATTAAAAATTTAATTTCCCGTTGGTTTTTCGCTGCGCGATAAACAATTGCTTTAATAAGCAAGAAACACAAATCGAGGATAAGTATACAAACGAGAAGCCTCCTCGAGAAGGATGCGTAGGCACGTCACGTTCTTGGACAATTACAGAGCTCGCGGAGGGGCGCCACGGAGGACGCCAATACGTGCTTTAACTCTCCGTTTTCAATAAGATCTCTCCACCGAAAGACAAAGCCGGGTTCTACTCTCGGTCTTTTAAAAAAGACCCGACGTCTGAAAGTTTTATCGGGAGGGGGTTATACGAGAAGGGGGGTTCGAGACAAATGGAGGGAAAAATTGTTGCCGACTACCGAGAGATCGGTCACGTATCTAAATTTCGTCGAAAGAGCGCACACGAGCCTCCTTCGGACATAATTCGGAGTTTCGTGTATCCCGGAGGCCAGGGAGATGTGAAAACCAGTTCATCTCGTACTCGAGTGTGCGTGTGTCACTGAGACTCGGCCGGGACGCGAGGAGCCGAAAGAGAGGACGAAGAAGAAGGAGAAGAAGAAGGAAGAGGAGCGAGGACAGAGGAAACTCGACAAAGGAATCCCTGGCGTGGTGCGTTCAAATGGATTCCAAATAGCGTTTCCGGCTACCGGTGTACATCCACAACTTCGTATGAAGGTATAAAGGGATCGCGGGTAGCGTTTGACGTTTCGCGAGAAACGAGAACTTTTCGTCTTTCCACGGCGAGCCGGCTTTAATGCACGACCCCGAGAGTTGACTGTGCCAAAACTTTTTTCCGCGACCCCGTCATCCAGTAAACAACGAGAGAGAGAGAGAGAGAGAGAGAGAGAGAGAGAGTTCCACCTCGGCGGGGTGGAGCGAAGAACTCGCGGAGGCTACCCGAGGGGTCGCCGATATCGGCAAAAACCCGAGGAGGGAGAGGGAGGAGAGAACTGTGAAACCGCGGCAAGAAAACGTGTACTAGTGTTCTCGAGATAACTGGCACGATATCTTCGGCTGTATAACGCCGCGGCCGTAAACGCGTTGCTCTCCTCTCTTTTTTGCTTCTTTCTCTCTCTCTCTCTCTCTCTCTCTCTCTCTACCTCGATTCTTCTCCTCGTTCTTTTTTCCGCGCAGCCTTATTTTCCCCCCGTTTTATATACACACCGATAGCGTAACGCATCGAGGATATACCGTTACAACGGGCGAGTGTGTATTCTCGAGGATGAGGCCGAAGGGAACGAGAGAAAGAGAGAGAAGATTCTGTCTTTCTCAAGAGAGAGATTCTCGCAAAATAAACATCCGAATGAACGCCAAAGGCGTGCGTTGTCGGACTCCCGTCGATATTTCGCGAACCGAGCGCGTAATTTACTCGACCTTGATGCCGAGTGGTAGATACGGCCACTCGGAGAGCCATCGGACGGAGTATCGACGCCGTGTTGCTCCCGCTCGCCGCTTGTCGCTGGGATTCGGCGTGTTTCCGTTTATCCCACGATCCAACGACGTCGGGGACGAGGTGTGTGCGTTGCGCTTAACGAGGATGCGGTCTCGCGAAGGAACGCCGAGGAAGAAGAAAAAAAAAAGACGAAACTATAGAACCCCGGGACGTTAGCACGCGATCGCTCATGCGAGTAATTGTGTCATTCGGTGTTTTAGCAAAAACAATTCTTTATTATGTTCTACCCCGAGGGCGCTGGAGAACAATCGTCCTCCGCCAGTATTTAACGAAGCGAAAAAAAATTCTCGCCGAAGTCGATATCGATCGAGATTCGCGCAATAACGTCTCTTGTACCTCGAGAGTTCATTAACGAGTTGCGCAATTTCGTAAAATCGATTTCAAGAGAGAAAGAGAGATTGAATTTTTTCCGACGGTTGGAGAGATCGCAATATTCTCGAATCTAACCCTTTGCATAGTAACAAAAATTTTCGTCGTTCTATTCAAACCGAAAAAATTAACGAGAAAAGTAGAGTAAAATAAATTACAAAATCACTTGTATGTATATTCGCAAGTTAGCAAATGTATTATTGCGATCTCATATTGTATCGGACTGTCCGAATGTCGGCGTGAAAATTCGAGCGGGTGATTTTTCAGCTTCGACGCGAGTTACGAAGCCGGCCCGGTACAATTTTCGAGGCGACGATAGCCGGTGCATAGGAGTATTCGATCCGCGGTGAGAATAGTCATGCCTCGGGGGCTGTTCCGGGAACGACGACACGGACAAAGGAACCACGTGCCTGACCGAGCTCTGTCTGTCTCTCTCGCGCGCGCGACCACCGAGCACACCGACGCTGGATACTCTCGCGCGCGTCCGTGTGCGTCCCTCGTGCACACCGACGAACGGGAAACTCGACACAAAGCTCCCACCTTTCTCCCTCCACCTTTGTACTTCGTACTCTCTCGTTCTCTTTTCTCGTCCTTCTCCTACCAGAGCCCACGTACGCGCCAAACTTTACAAGCCAAGTGGAGAGCCCCGTCGATACGCTAAGAATGCGAGCCGCGTACGCGAATCTCGCTGGCGACCGCTATCGTCGTTTTCACCCCTTTCTAAACGCATTAAGCGTACTGTGTTTGCCATTCTGGCATTCGGAAACGTTTCCTAGCCGATGACTGGCCTAATAACGCGCGAACTTTCTACAACCGCGATAATTTTTTTTTCCTACTTCCGAATTTTTAACATTTAAAATTAAAAAATTGTTCGATTCTTATTTATTCTTTTCTTTATCAATTTCTTTGTTAAATTAAAAGAGTAGAGAATTAAGAGAGCGGGGAATAAATTTCTTTTGAAACGACGCAATCGCAACTCACCCTGTGAGGTGCCCGCAGTAGTCGATGAACCGCGGCTAGCTGGTTGATTAGCGGCAAGGTCACGCTGAACGTGTGAACAGGCGGCCTCGGCGGCTCGGGATACGAGCTAGCGTACGCGAACGGATCGACATCGTTCAGGTACTGCACCCTGCACGTCAGCGACATCGTGTTCCCCTTCTATCCACCCTGAAAAAGTATTCCTCTCGTGTTTGCGATGTGTCCTCCTGCTCCTCTCTACTCATCTCATCTCATCGCATCTCATCTCATCTCCTCTTCTCTCCTCTCTTCTCCTTTGCTTCGTCGTTTTCTCTCCCTTCGCATACTCATTCCTTCTCTCACTCATCCTCATTTACATCCTGCTGCGTTTCATGTACAGCTTCTTCCTCTCTCTATTTCATTATTGCTCTACCCGAATCAAAAAATTTGATCGATTTTTGTCCAAATTTAAACGATTTCTCCAACGATTTTTTAGCGGTTGTATTGAAATTTTATATTCACTAACATAAAAATTAAATGCGCTTATAAAATACCGATTTTCTGACAATTTATGAAGAAAATTTTTAAAACGGGAAATAACTTGCTAGGGCAAAACGACAAATTCCGTATCTATCTCCATCGCACGTATCCTATCACACACGTTCGTTGAAGATCGAGAGGAATCGAGGAAAAAAAGGAGGGAGAAAAAAAAATTGGATGAGACGACTTTAAAAAAAAGATCACGAAACGGGTGCATCCTCTCGACGGGTCGTCGAGCGTGGCGAAGGAACCAGGCTCAGTTGGTGGGGGGAAATGCGTAGGGAGGAGAGGGGAAGAAGGTAAAGGAACGGTCGTCTCCTCGTACCGTCTTCTCCAATCATACGGCTCGGGACGCGTCTTTACGAAATCGTACGAACCGGTTCACGAAGTATATACGCGCAAGCCGCCGGTTTATTTTCAATCGTACCTTTTGGACTGCAACTGCGTCTAGAGAGAGACCGATGGTGCATATATATATTGTGTATATATTTATAAAGATAACCGAGGATAGAGGGAGGAAGTAATAGAGAGGGCCGGTGAAAGAAACAAAAATAAAACGGAAACTAAACGCCCCGACGTCGTTTTGCTCGAAAAACGAGAGCGCTGTCCCGAGAGTGACGTAATTCGTTAATTAAATCGGGAGCGTAATTTGGAAAACGGTATTTTCGTACCGTTCTGCTCTTGTTTGCTCTTTCGGTACATAGATAAATATTATGCGTTTACTCTCTAACTGTCGGGTGGTATAAAGCCACTTGGTGTCGATTTAAATGCGTTTAACGTCCCATCCTTTTGCCCGACCGTCCGTTGACCTTGATAAGCTTCCTTTCACCGTCATTTATCGATTCGATCGCGCGTGCCTGAGCGCGTTCGCGTCCTCGAGCTAGAGTAGAAAACTCGGAAGGAAGTGCCAAGACCGAAGTTCGAGCGCAAAAATTCGGTTTGTAAAATTTTCAACGACGCAAACAAATTTTTCTCCAATTATTGAATTTACTAAAGAGCCATTAATTATCAAAAGTACCAAAAAGGCTACCAATTGTCATAATTGCTTTACCCAAACCGCGGAGGTCAATCGCGTATTTTCTATTTCAGAAATCCGCGATAATTCACGCGAAAGAAATATCAACTCGGATGGATGTGTTTTAATTCGCAGTATGCAGCTATCGAGTGGCAAGGAAAAGTTCGATTCATCGAAGGCAATCAGTGTTGTGGCAATAACGCGCCAGAAGCCGCTCATCAAAGTGGTTCACGTCAGTCGGGCGCGCGCACGCGCGCGAGATGTCAATGTAATTAAGCGGCCCCTACGTGTATGCGTCGTGTCCGTGAGTTCTCACACTCCGACGACAAATAAGAAGACGGAAAAA
The DNA here is from genome assembly GCA_003055095.1 of Goniozus legneri. Classification (NCBI taxonomy): domain Eukaryota; kingdom Metazoa; phylum Arthropoda; class Insecta; order Hymenoptera; family Bethylidae; genus Goniozus; species Goniozus legneri. The sequence continues at coordinate 970,285 of NCVS01000363.1, forward strand.
AATGTTACGCGTTTGGAAAGTTATAGACACGCTCCAACCGCGAATTGCTTATTACGCAAATCGATTACACCGCCACCGGGTAACCCAGAAAACGTTTAACAGTCCTCTAGTACGTGTGTATATATATGTATAGGATATATATTTTCGCTTTCCGTGGCGAGTCGAATTAATCCGAGGCTCCGATTTCCAACCGAGTAACGGAATTGACATTTTCGTCCGAGACGGATCGATACCGCAATCGCGTTCCCAGCCGATTTACTCCCCGAGAAGCCGTACACGCGCTCGATACCGAAAGCGCACACCGCCGTTCCCGAGTCAAAGAATAAGCGAGACCTATTCAGCCTCATTGCTCTAGTTTGATTTTCTCCAACTTTGATTATCTTTCGAAGAAAACAGTACGGGTCGGTACATTAACGTAACGGTTGAGTAATTAAAAATTGACGATATTTTTATCATTTTTGCAAAACTCAGAAACCAAGTCTTTTACCTTATTAAATTACAATTATAACGCTATTTGTTAATTACACTATTTCCTCGTTATTCTTTGCTAGTTTCAATTTAATTTCCGGCGCAGACTGTTATCTCTCTTATCGTACCGAACGTATAACGAAAGAATTCGATCCTTGACGAAATCGCAAATTTTAAGCGAACCCCACCGACTTTGCATTGTTCTTTGAGTGTGGTTGTGTACGTGCTTTGGTATATGCGAAGCCGGCTCTAGGGTCTTCCTACGAACCGGCTCGGGCGAAGGTAAGACTTCGCGAGTGGGAGAGAGAGAAACGCGAAACGAGCGGCCGGTATGTGCACGAGAAGGAGACAAAAGAGAGAGAGAGAGAGAGGAGAAACGAGTCTGCGCCATGCAAAGAATATAATCGTGTCTGTGGTTGGACGAAGGGATTCAGCGTGCGACGCGAAATCGCGTATTTAAAGATCCGCTGACTTTTACAGAGATTTTCCGGATTCGGCGCACAAACGTCCCGCGTATTTTCCCAACCGCGCGCTGATTTTCGCGACATTTTCCTCCGTACGAAGCGCGTGCGCGGGAGGACCAAGTGAAAGTCCCACATTTCTATTTTCGAGCGCGGGATTTTCGGTATTCGTCCCAATTTGCGGATCGAGAGCCGGAATTCGCAGCGGCGATTTCTAATATTAATCACTCGATTCCCGAGTGAAATTCAATTCGGAGATTTATAAGAGCGAGAGAGAGAGAGAGAGAGAGAGGGGAGGGGGAAGAAATTTTTCAAAGATCACGAGATCCTCCCGGTACGCTCTCCTTTGTCGATTGAAAATGAAAGTCGAGCGTTTATGTATACAGACGAGTCGAAACAAAACGAGCTCTCCGAGCGCGAACCGGATCTATAATCTCGCGTTAACTAACCTAACCTCCGAAATAAAGAAACAGGACGCGTATCGCTCCGTTTTTTACTCTTTATCCGTTTCCTCATTACGCGAGCTGATACATTTTGAACTCGGCGTACTTTTACACGTGCGACGAATTTCGTCCACCTGTGACGTCGTTCCGTCTCATTCTAAGTCGGTAAGAAGAGAGAGATAGAGCGAGAGAGAAGGAGTGATATAGGACGAGGGGGAGAGAAGGGCCGAGGTGAACAAACGACGGCAGGTGGTCGGAGCCGAAAAATCTCACGTGACGAGCTCCGGTGTGTACCGGGCGAGATATCCTTGCGTCTTTACCACCTCCCGGTAAAATCCCCGACGTTTGACGCGAGAAAAAAAAATCGTCGCGATCGCACTAGCGTCGAAATACAAGATTTCCAAGTACGTTGCACTCAAACTCTCTCGAATCTAACCATCTCTCAAATCTGGTCGAGAATTGACGGGGAAACTCCCAGTCATTTTCTTGGAAAAGACCTGACTTTTCCATGAAAAATCCTCCGAGACAATTTCCCCTACCGCTTTCAGTCAGATTCAGGAGAGATTGGTGTTTTTAAAGTGGTCGGATTTGGGAGAATCGACTGTTCCATCGTACATAGAGGAATAAAAAGAAAGAGAGAGAGAGAGAGAGAGAGAGAGAGAGAGAGAGAGAAACCATGGCGAATGGAAGGTATTCGTGTACGGAGGACGACAATAGCGGGGAGAATGATGAAGGAGGAAAAGAGGGACGGGTGGGGGAAGTTTCGCGAAACACTGTGCCGGTACCGAGGAGAAGATTCCGATCCGCGAGTTAACGCCGTGTGGATGGACCGTGCGCGCACACAAACACACATATTCTCATACATTCTTCATGGGTGTGCGTGCATACGATGCAGTCCGAGTCTGCGCACTGCATTCGAGAGAGAGATAGAGAGAGATGAAGAGAGAGAGAGCGAGAGAGACGACGACGACGGGGCACTGGAAACTCACCTCGCAGGGTGCGCGGGGAGACCTCTCCGAGGGCGCGCACCACCCGCGCGCACTTCCCGACAAGCCACTCCGCGCAGTGACTCCTAACGTGCCTTCTAACGTTTACGTTTACCGTCTCTCTCCTATATACCCACACACAGCTATATGTACGTACGAAAGTATCACACACACGCGGAACGTAAACACGATACGCGGCTCGCGAATTTACGATAGGGGAGAGAGGGAGGTAAGGAAAATAATCCTCGACGGGGCCGGGGCGAGATGGAAACCGGCCGACGTTGGACACCGTCGACGAATGGTAAACAAAAAGAAATGACGTGAGATCAAGTCGGATATAACCGGCGACGTGCCTTACCTCGCGAGCGGCCGCCGCGACACTGAACGCCACGGACACCTGTCGTCGCACGCCGCGTCGATCGTGGCGCCCTCCGCCGGTCAACCCCCTCTCTACTTTTGTTCACGTGTGAGTCGATCGAGTATTCGCGCGCGGCGTGTCTGTGTACGTGCGCGCGACCGCCATACGGTCTCGAGTCCAGCAGCTGAGAGGAGCACGGGAATATCGATCACACATCCCGATTCGAGAAATCACCCGTGATACAATCTCGGATCACTGTAACCGATTCTTCTTGTCCCTATAGAATTCGAAGACCATTCTTTTTGCAACACACTGATGACGTTTCTATCGAGCTTACTATTTTTATCGTTCATTTAAATTTTTTGCAATAGCTACTAATCGATACAAGTCTACGGGTTCTAAAATTTCGTTATAAGACGATCCAATTTATGAAACGGAACGTCCTAAAAATCATTATTATGTATTCTCCGTTACTAAATTTAGTCGGAGTTACCGAGTGAAAAATAATTTTAGATGAATCACGTAGGAAAATAGATGACTCTGTATAACGACACAACTGTTTTTGGTGTATCGTGTTACAAAAAAAACTTTCACTTTGTATCGATACGACCACAAAATTAAACTGGATGTATAAATAAAAACATTTTTCCTGCCGTGTCGTGCGCACCGGTTGTGGAAAGTGCAAATATTAGACGAATTTGCATATCGATATTTAACGAACGTCCCAATACTTGAACCAGATATGGATGTAAAACACAGATTTATTATTTCTTTTAATATTCCACGCGAAAGAACTGCTATTTATTTTCCCGGCGGAAAAATTTTTTTTCGCGAATTCTCTCCCCACGCGTCTTATCTGATAGCTCTCGACTCGTCTATTACGAGTGGGCGGGAGTTGTTTTCGAGAACGACGACCGCAACGAGCGAAAATAGCGAGCGAGAGAGAAAGGAGCGAAGGACTATAGGAGTAGGTAGGCGAAACGCGCGGATGGTAATTGCGCGGTGAAAAAATAATCAGCCGGCGTGAAGGGTGAGACCGTAAGTGCGACTGTCCTTATTGTCGGTGAGTTAACGTCGCTAGGAGGCAGGGAACGCGAGCCGGGACAAAAATGCGATCCTGGTGCCACCAAAAGCGATACGGGAGCCTTTATTCCGTAGAAAAATGCAGACTCAGCGACGAGCGCACTTTTTCACGTCGCTCTCCGCTAATATTTACACACTCCCAGGTATAGCTCGTCGTAAATAGCTAATAAGCGCGTTCCGGCTCGAAGAGTTTGCTGTTTCGAATTGATGCGTCGAGCGACGAAACGTAATCGGATTGTTCCGACGACTGGAAAAAATATATCCATAACCAAACACTCGGATCGAGCCAACAGACGCGATTGGTCTCGTAGGCATCGGTACTCTCGACCAATGGGGGAAAAAAGAGATAAGAAAAAAAAAACATCAGTAAACGAGTTGTCTGAGGTGAATCGGGATGGCGAGCTTTGTCTCGTCGTGAAAAGTCGTTAGGAGGCGTTCTCCAGTCACGAATGTCGAGAGTCGAAAAGGGCCCTCTTTTGTTGGCTAGCACTTAGCGCATGAAAGTCTAAAGACACGTGAGCCCGAGACCGAGGAGGGGATATATACACGCGTGTATACAACCCAAGCTGTCCCTCGCGAAAAACAATAATGTCGCGCGTATCACCACCCTCCCCTGCCCGATCCCGACGGCTTCCTCCGTCTTTGTTCCGGGCTTTTCGAGTGCCCGAACCATCCCGGTGACTGCCCTAACAGACTATCCGTCACGTCGACCTCGCGCGATACAGAGTGCACTCGAAATTTTGAATGTGAAATAACTCCCACCCTCTCTCTCTCTCTCTCTCTCTCTCTCTCTCTTCGGGTGTGTGTATACGCGAAAAGCAATTTCCCCAGCTTTGCGTTGCGTTCTTCGCACAGAGTTATTCAGACTGCTCGTTCGCACGCTCCCACCAACGCGTTACCAAAGAAATCAATTTAATTAAAAAAATCTGTATACATCATCGCGTGGGAGGATGAATGAAGTTCGACGAATGCGCATTTCGCTTGAAAGCGCGGAATATCCAACTCTCGATACGCTCCGATCGGATTTTTACCAACGTGGATTTTTCCGCGCCTGTGTGCTCTCTCGGTGAGTCTATTCTTCGATTTGGCATCCCGCGAATGTTTCCCACCTCAAATATCGAACTCTACGATTCGGAAGCATCTCAGAAGTATTGCATACGTTTTACGGTTTTGTTGCAGAAGAGCGAATCTTTTCGGTTTTCCGCTTGGGTATAAAATTCGTAAGCGTATAAAATTTTTCGGTAAGAATTACGTTACAGTTACAATAATTCCATGATTATTTGGATTTTAAGTTTGTAACGGTAAAGAAACCTAAAGTCTTCTCCCTCATATTTAACGATAAATTCAGACTCACCGGAATGTAGCCATCGGGTTGAGGTCTGTCGTTTTCTCTGAAATTCAAAATTATCACGTGAATCTCTTATTCGTTGTCACGCGACAAGTTCTACGTTTAGTTGGAAATTTTGTAAACTTACCGATTCCTACGTTGGATCACTGGAGTTTTTGGGGTACTGTCGTGTATTATAACTTGAGTAGCGTCTATTTCTTCGCAATCCGAGCTACTTATAAACGATTCTGGAACAGAATTTCACACGCTTTTGAGTACTTCTCTACGTGGGCACTTAGGCATTCAATATATGCAAAATCTTGAGCTTTCGTTTACTTTCTCATTAATTATTCCATTTGAATTGATAGCTTGCATTTTACTTTGCGCGCGTCGTAACAAGACAAAATTTATAAACTTGAGAGAATTTTGATTACTTCCATAATTAATTCCCTACGACCAAAATTTTTATTTTCAATGTTTGAACATTTATTTCATGATCGACCCATAAAAAATTTGAATAACCCGATCAAAAGCTTATTGTTATTTCATATCAAATGTCGGTCATTCAAAGATGAGAAATAAGTAATCGAATGCCAATTCTGGTCGAATTCAAAAATCATATTTGCTAAAAAATTAAGATTCCAATACATGTAGAATGTTATCAACTCAAACTATTTATAGAAAGCTTTCATAAAACTTGCATATGAATGCAAAATTCATCTCCCGCAATGGAAATCGATACCGAGTACTCACCTTCGTCCATCTCTCTCTTACGTTCGTAAATCGACATAACTGGACTCTTGCAAGGACTGGCCTCTCCCAACAAATCGTCTATATTCTTGTGCTGACCGATAAAGAGGGGCAGATTAGACGGACGTTTTCTCGGTGCGGCCCTGCGCGGCCTCGGGTCAACGTTATCGTACGGAGATGCTCTACCCCGATAGTTGTCCGGTGGATCAGGTGGATTCTCGATCTGGAAATAGTTGGAATACTATTTCAATAATTGTCCAACTCGGGAAGCGGTAAACTCTGATGTGTCGAGAGAAACAAAATTCTCCGACAGGGTTTCCATATAATTTAATAAACGTCGAAAGTATTCCATTAGTATGCAAGATCCACTTACTCCTTCGGGACTCGCCCGGTCCCCCAAAGGTTCCTCGGGCGGCGGTGGCGGAAACTCGATAGGGAATCTAGAGAGGTTTCTCCTGGCGTAGGTTTCGGGGTTAACGCCGATATCGACCTTCTCGTATGACTCGGAAGAGTCGGAATTGCTGTTCGAGGTATCCGTTGCTCTCGCGACACCGTCTGGGACACTCGAGCTGTCGTCCATCCACCAAGCTTTCTCGCCCGATTCTACATGCGTTATTTTATCGATCCGAACGTTTCTCTCCGTTTCACGGTCCTGTGTTATTTTCGGTTTTGCCGTCACCGGTATCACCTCGATACCGTCAGGAACGTTCTCGGGATCGTCGCTCATCCACCAGGCTCGTTCGCCCGATTGCTCGTGCCTGATTGGATTGCGTCTGTCCGTAGAATATGTATTGCCGAGGCCCGACCCTCTCCCGAGAGTCGGTGAATTCGAGAAAACGTCTTGCTTCTTTTCGTCCGACGTCGTTTGATTATCCGACCCGTCCATCCACCAATTTTTTTCTCCAGAATCTTGCCGCCATACGCGAAATTTGAATTTACCTGTACGAGAAGATTTAATTTTAATTTTCAAGATCTCTTTCGTCGAAAATTCGTTCAAAAAATTCAAGAGTTTGAACTCACCATCGTCAGGCAGCGCCGTGCTGACGGTCGTGTCCTGGCTTATATCGTCGTTACAACTGAAACGCTCGACACCGTCAGGCACGTTATCCGAATTCGGATCTAACCACCAAGGTTTCTCGTCCGAGGACTGACGACTCGCCCGGGTGTTGTACTTGGCCTTATCGACGGGCAAATCGGAGCCCGTGTAACTGAAACTCTTGGACAAACTCTGGGTGACGGATGTCGCCGGTAGCGTCGACTGTTCGAAATTCTTGCACGCACTGTGATTCTCCTCGCTGGAATCGAGCCAACCACCTGACCTACCGGATTCATCAATGGACTCCTGGCTGTTTTGCTTGGTCTTGAAGAGATTCGTCACAGGAGCCAGCGCTCTCATCAAAAAGGACTTGGCGTCCTCAGTTTTGACGGATCGATCGCTCCTCGATCTCGGAATCGACGGATGACGCGGCGGTTTGTCCATAGCGAGCGAAACTTCGTCGGTCGATGAGGCAAGAACGCTGGTCCTCGACGAGGCCGCGCTGATTTTTCCTCGCGAATCCGTTTTCGACGATCTCTGCTTGCGCGGTCTACCCGAATCGGACGATTTGCGTCGCTCGGGTGTGTCTTCGGCTTCGTCGCTGCTCGAGGAGCTCTGAGAACTCATCTCCGTGCTCGCGCTCGAGCTGGACCGTCTCAGAATTTTGTACTTTCTACCAGCTGGTGATCTCGATCCGCTTCGAGGTGCGTCGTCTCGCATCGTTAATTTCGAATTGGAATCTCGCGACTTCGATTTCGCGAGGCCGCTAGAGACTCTCTGACGATTTACTTTGAGTTTCGAGTTGTTGCTCCTCGAATTTGTCGATTGAGACACCTCCGATTGGGAATCTTGGGAACTCACCGAGACACTACGTTGGATTCTCTTTTTACGATTCACGTTTGTTCGCGACGACTCGCCATCGTCCATATTGAGCGCGGATTTGCGGAAATCCTTATTCACGTACTTGACCGATTCATTTTTCGGCACAGGTGGTTTGCCACGAGCATCCGGCGAGCTGCTTTGCCTGAAATTCACTAACGACGCGTTCGAGCTGCAGGATGATTTACCCGCTGGTAGCGTTTGTGTCGTTTTTATTTTTGCCCCTTGACTAGTCACTGAACTAGCCGACGATGACTTCGATCTGCCAATTGGCACGTTGACAGAGGATCCGTCCGATGAGTCGGTGCGCGTCATTTGACGCGATATCGCTTTCGACGAGTTGCTTCGCGATTGCGGTGTCGCGGACCGACTCTGCCATGTGCCGCTGCTGCAATTTTCGTCCAATTAGTATTCCGAGTTAAAAAATTGGCACGGTTTTCAAAAAGATATATCATATTCTTTCGTTATTAAATTCTATCGGTTTTCAACCGATAGAACGTTAACTTACCTCTGGGGAGAGTCTCTTCTTGGACTTGAGCATTCTCTCTTCTGCGGTATGCATTCTTGATTTCTATTTTTTTTTAATCCGTTCTCGGATCGTGAGGATTCTTCATTTTTCGAAGATGTACTGACATCGGATTTTGGAGTTGAGCTTCTTTTTTGATTTTGCAGATTCGTTTTAGAACTCGAAATTTCACTTTTTGAGGAAGATCTCGCAGTCTTGTTTTCATTTTTTGGAGAAGGGGATCCTAATTTTGGTATAGAAGGACTTCTTTTTTCGATATCAGTTCGTTCTAAAGAATTACTTCTACTACTTTGAAGTTCCGATTCTCTAGAGGTTGAATCTTTTCTATTGTGAGTTAAATTATTCTTCAGTCTTGAATCGTCAAATTCGAACGAAGAGTTGCTATATTTTTCTGATTTGGTATTTGACGAACATTCGCTTATCGATTCATTACTAACGACATTATTGATTTGATTTTTTGTGTTTACATCATTTCCATTAACGCTGTTTAAATTACTATCTACACTGGCATCCGGTAACGTTCTCGTATTAGAATCTACTATATTTTGTGTACATACGTTACTGCATTTATTATAAGAATTTATTTCATTTTGATTTTTGTTACAAGAGCTATTGTGGTCTTGATTGGAAACAGAAGGAATTTTAGACGAATCCTTATTATTAGATAAATTTGTTTCGGCAGTTCTCAAGAATCCGAAATTCAATCTAGAGGAACTAGACGACGATGAGCTGTTAAAATTTCTAGGTGAATACAAAGAGCTGTTTGTGGAATTTGGCGAAGAAAATTTGTCTAAATAAGATGACCATGTTGTACCAGGGATTCGATTAGTGCTGCTAAATCTTGGATATTTAGAAACTTCCTCTACGCGGTCGCACTGACTCTCTTGGTCTTTAGTTTCTACATTTTTACAAACTCTAGATAATTCTTCCTGGCATATTATCCCCGCATCAGCTCGTTTCGCTCTCATATAATTAGAAGAAGCCGGAGGCGACGGTGAAGTTGTTCTTGTCACAACTATCAACGTTTTAGATTCGTTCTCCTGTAACCTATTTTGAGCGTTGGCCATTTCGGTTTTAACCGAATTTGTAGAATCTTGAATATTTTTGGCGTCGCCCTCATTTTTAACATTATTCGACGTGTATTTTTGTGTCCCTGTATTTCGAAATTTGTCTGCATTGGAATACGAGTGAACCGTTGCACGGTCATTGCCATTTCGAGATGGCGTGAGAAATCGAGAAGTGGATGAAGTTCCAAACCTCGTGGAAAGTACTGAAGTACTCGTATCGCACGTTCCTATGGAGCAGTAAGAGAAAAACTTTGATAAATGAATAAAGTAATATTTTTGAATTTATTCAACTAAATAACTAAAAAATTTATATAAGATTAAAAGGAGAATAATATTTAAAAAAATTTTTTTTTATTTTTGTAATATTCCTTACCGGACGAAATACCAGAACGCCCGTAAGTAGGTCCTTTTGAAAATGCACGGTAGGAATTAGTTTTACTGCTTCCAACTTCTGGACTGGGCTCACGTGACGCTCTGGCTGAACCAGGCCGCAAACTTTTGTATGCAACATGATCTTTTTTTTCTATTCTGCTATCGTTAGTGTAACTTCTGCTTAACCCCGAACCAGGATATGTACTAGAGCTATAACGCGTATTACTCTCTGGTTCTCTGTTCTTCTCTCTTGATGCAGGGCGACTGTATTTATCTAGTACGGATGATGGCCGATCGGAAATTTTACTACTGGGATAAGAATATTTCTCTAACAATGACGATCTACTATTAGATAACGAACTTCTACAACTCGAATCTTCATCTGAAATTCTTCCGTAGCTGAGTTTATTTTTATCGAGGTCTTTGGCACCTGAAAAATATATTTTATAATTATACAATTGGTATAAAATACAAAAAAGACATATAAAATAAAAAATTATACAATTTGGATTGGTATGTAAATCTTACACGAATATTTTAATGAAGATTTCTCTTCTATCTTCCCTTTCGACCCATAAGTATTACTAATATTCGAAATCGTTTTCTCTTTAATCGGTACTCGACTGGAGGCAGGTCCAACACTGGAGTAAGGTCTATAATTCGAAAGACTGCTAGTCGTCACAGGGGTAGTTCTTCCAAAATTACTTCCTACATATCCAGTGTTTGTTCTCGATCGATAAGTGCCACTGTCGTTCTGTAAATCAGAAATATTTTTATAAAATAAAATATCGTATCGCGAGATCAGCAAAGTGCCGCATGAACGATAGTAAAATTAATTTCCTGTTCATTGCAGTTGATCGAAATTACGTTATATGACAATTTCGATAGTGCACGTGCGATAAAGATAATAGAACGTATAATTGCATTACGACGAAAACAACAAACTTATATCAATGAATTCCAATATCGCTGTCGTCATAAAACATATTCTCCTGCATTCGTCAATATCGAGTAAGAGTTTTTTATAGATAGATCGATTACTACGATAATCCTGTTACTGGAATCAAAATGATTGTTACTTTACACTATCTGTGTCGTTACAAGGTTGTCAGTGATAACGACTGATCTCATCATTTAGCGAATAACGCGGAAGTTTTTCCGTGAGAATAATTTGTAGTGCTCAAAAGACGGTTACAAATAGAATTAGAAATCTTTCTCACAAGTAGACGTGTGATATAAGCGATATAAGTTCCAAAACAAATCATTCAATTTTAAATTTTAACTGAAAATATTTTCGTAATAGGATAATTTTCTTACTCGATAATTGTTTTATGATCATTTTAATATTTTCTTTTTAAATTAATCCATATCATTTGAAAATAAAAAGTCGAATTGCATGATTTACAATTAATGGCGAAATTTTCTTTTTCAAATCAAGATATGATAATCCATAACTTCGATAAGACCCCTCTAGCATTATAAAACTGGCCGCATATTCTAGAAACGAGTCAGTTATCGGTAGACTGCCGTGGTGTTAATTTTTCCCCCTTTTTTGTATACCGATAAAAATGATAGGTAAGGTTTTTCGATCACAAATTCGGTAAAAATTCATATAGGACACTGATTTTATTTTTCGAGACATATCATTGAATATGCACTAATATTTGCAATAGCAGATATCATTTAATTCTTTTACTCTATTTCACAATTGCTCACACATCCGTATCACAATGCAAAATTATATATATAGTTGTTTTCCAGTTACATATCGATTCTATAAACAATATTTAAGATCTTTAAGCTCTTTTCCACATAACTTCCGTGGTAAGAGATATGATAATCGGTAGTATTATTAACCGATAAGAGATACCGCCTCTATAAAAGACTCTCAATAGCATTTGCTCGTAGAATCATTCCAGTGTTCGTTTGATTAGTGCCAAGTGAAGAACTTTTTTGTTTTTAATACATTGGTGCGACACTTCGTTTTATTCAATGGCGCGTAAGTTTCAACCAAATATACGCAATCGACAATCAAGCAAGAGTATTGACAACAATAATTAGTGATTTATATCTTACTGAGATTAAAAGTCCAAGTTTCAAAAAAAAAATCAATGCCGATTATTAGTAACCTTCTAAAAATTTGATCTGCGTTTAGATTAATGACAGCGCTGAACATACAGTTATAATTTAATATTTAGTGTGATATAATTTATTCTTTCACGAAAACAAATTACGTAACAAAAGTATTAATAGAAATATTTTTATTCACTAACAGGACGACAATTTCTAGTCGTATTTCTCTCTGCCATATTGGCGATCGCTCATGCACAAGAGGACGTAGAAATACCCACAGAATGTCCGGCAGTAGATCCAATGAATACAACAATTCATCTCGCGCATGAAACAGACTGTACGAAATTTTATATGTGTCAGATGGGTACAAAAATAGAGAGGGACTGTCCGTTGATGGATCAAAAAGGAAATCGACTTCATTTCAATCCGAAATTACAAGTCTGCGACTGGCCGAGTCAAGCGGGATGTAAAACTAATGGAGTAACAACAAACGCTCCTCCAACTTCAAGTACAGCAGCATCCTCAACAGGAAGTACATCTACTTCACATATACCTACAGGAACGACGTCTCCTACTTCTGCTCCTACCACTGAAAGCACAATAGGATCGAGCACTTCAACATCTCATAGTCCTTCGAGTACAGCAAGTGTTACAGCAACTACTGCGACTCATCCATCAGAAGCTACTACAGCAAC
>NCVS01000364.1:0-55831 GCA_003055095.1 Goniozus legneri
AAACCAGATTCAAAAGTCAAAATCAAGTCTTAAATTTCGACTCGGGGGGCTTCGATAAAATTTTCCATTGTGTTCATAAAGAGAATGAGGTTTCGACCTCGTTCGCATCCTCCCTCGGCCAATTCCCATTCTGCCCTCCAATTGAAATCGTTACGAGATACACGCTCGATCGAAAAAGCGTAGACGGACGAATATTCGATGCGTAGTACATATTTCACAGCGAACGAACGGCTAAAGTGAAAACGACGACCAATGGGAAGCGGAATATTTTCCGTCTCGTTTTCCTATCTCTGGCGGAATATTCATTGAGGGCACGGGAGGTGAAGAAATATTAATCGCGATATACCGTTTCGAGTTTCCAACGGACGATTCGGGATTTCATTTGTCGCGATTGTTTTGACTGCGCGACAGTATGCGTGAACGCGCCCGCCGTCAAATTAAATCCCGATATTATTTCGTCCATAGACGTCGACGCACAACGCGAGGTCATTAAATATTCCGTCGCTGTAGGGAGTTTATTCAACTCCAATCTGAAACATAATACGACCGCATCGTAAATTCATATTGCTTCGTGGATCGAAATTACGTCAACCCATGAATCCTGTCGCTTCGTTTCCAAATTTTTTATCGGTATCGATGCTTATTTATCGGAGCTCGAGCGATCTCGCGAAACTGAATACCACTTGTAGGCGCAAATTGTTATTTATTTCCCGTAAGACAGCATAAGAATATCGTGATTTGAGGATTAAAATTCCGTCTTGAACGAAATCGGAAAAAAATTGAGAATAAAAGAACATGGGTTACGCAACGTTGTCGATACAGAGTACTCGCGATTTCGTCCCCTTGGCGTGATATCGCGGAAAAAGTCAAAAATCGTATCTTCGAGTCGCGGCACGTAACGCGACCCGGTCGTTTCTCTCGGAGAACCGAAGTTGGCCAAAAGCACGATATCGTTCGAATGGGTATCGTATGCGAACGTTCTCGGCATCGAGACCGTGGTCCCTTCGCGTTTCGAGATTTACTCCTTCTTCTTTTTCCCACGCCCACGACCAATCCTGTATCTTACGCGTTTGCTCTTTATTCGAACACGCTTCTATTCAGCGATTTCGTAGCATTCTCTCGCGGGAGTTACGGCCCGACGTTTAGCGTCTAACCACTTTAATGTTTCGGCTCGTTCGATATTTCGTTTTGATCAACTACGAAGAGCAAAAATCGTAGAACGAAAATAATAATTTGACGCTACTTACTATTTGAAAATATATAAAAATATTTTCGAACATACCCAAATAAATATTAAGTCAATTTTTATTTCTAATTTACGAATCCTCCCCGAGTTCATCGTTGCTCGTGACATCGACTCGATCGCCCCGACAGGAATCGATGAGCTAATGGGTGCAGGTTCAAAAATCGCGAACACAGAAACAGGAAAAGAGCGTAGTCAGCATAATCACGAGCCGTTATCCGACTCTGTATTTTATCCGCTTGGCGAATGTCGAAAGCTCCGTTGTATTGCTCGGCGAAATTTCGCGTCTCGTCCGTTAGGAATGAACAGCTCGTCTCGAAAGTAGATCGTATCGCCGATTTCCTACGCTAAATGTAGTCGACGTGAATGAACCGAGGTCTGGGTTCGTTCCGCCCTCGACTGTTTCGTTTCAGACACGCATTCGCGATATGCACGTACGTGCAATTTCGGTGCATGGGTTCTAAAACTTTTGTTTAACGCCGGTGTATACCTACAAGTTCAAACTTTCTCGGTAGCTGCACATACACAGCGCAGTTGCTCACGCTTATTACATCGATCAGTTGCCGATTCGCTCTCGAGTTTCATTTTACAATTATCGATAAATTCAAACGTTGTTTATTTGAATCGATTCTTTCACCAGGAGCGACGGAATAATACAATTAGCAAAAATTTCGTTAAGAGGCGTCTGTTGTCGAATAACGCGGAATAACACTGAATCCAAGCAGAGACATTGAAAGTGTTAACAGAAGCTAAATTACCCGTTAATTCAGCTACACGGCGTAATAAATATATTCTCTGACGCAAATAGAAATTATTACCGCAATTACTTCGAACGATCGAGTGCACGCTTCATATGCTTTATATAACAATACTAATAATTCAAATCAAACACGAGCACGACTGGAATAATAATAATATTAACTTAAAATTAATTGTCTTATTAATTTTAAACAAACCCCTACGTACGATAGGATGGCTCGACGTGTCCACCTCGCGATTATTAAAATCGCACCGAACGTGACGAAACGGCGAACGAGAATGTTCGATAAAGATACAGGAAGCGCGCGCAATCTCGCCTCGGTAGGCGGCGCGACGATGTTATGATATAATCTATGCAATTTGGGCGACGGGGTCGCGCGCGAAGTAGGTAGATCATCGAGCCGAGGTCGATAAGTATGGCTGATGTACGCGCAACGTGGGGAAACGAGGAGGGGCGAGGCTTTAGTGCGCCTAGCGGAACGAAATGAAGCGCGCGGAAGCAGGTTGTACGGCAGCCAATAGCATAAATTTCAACATACCGCCGGCACGCTCGCTCGCGGATCCTTTAATGGGATCGCCTGTCCTCGCCCCCAAAACCCGATGATAAAATATTTTATCGGTGCGTACGACGAAAAGGGGATTCGCTCGTACGGAAATTTTACCCGCGCGCTCCAACAAAAGCGCGCTCCTTCCTACAACTAAGTGAATCGAAAATAAAAATGAATTGTCATCTCTTTTTTGGACGTAATTCCTTTTCGCGCGGTGTATATTGAGAGGAATCTGCTATAGGTTGATTTTACTACATCGATCAGTGAACGAAAAATTAGTCATACTATTCGGTGAATTTTAACTGAATCATTATTATCATTCGTACCTAGGACAACATTAATTTATATTATTATATATTATTATTTATTAATAGTTCTTCTAATAATAAAAATAGTAAATTCAACTCAAAATTTCTCCGAGTGAACGTGTATTCAAATGTTTAATTACATCGGTTGTAATAGATTGTCCAAATATAGCCATTATCGCGATGATAAATTACATCGAGTTTGCATGCGAAAAGCGTTACGCGCCCCCGGTAAATTTCGAAGCATACGATGCATTTTCTCCGTTGCGAGTGGAATTGCGGCGCGCGGGTTAAGTTTCGCGACGAGAATCGCGATAACGGCACCGGGGGTTGGTGTGTCGCAGTTATATAGGCGCGCATACATTTAGCCGGAAGTATTAACCCCGGGCATATTCTATTAGCGAGACAGTTTACACAGTGTTAGCCAATGTCGTAAAATAGAGTCTCGCGCGACCTACGACCCTTCAGCTCGTCTTTTTCTGGTCAACCTCGAGAAGAGGATGTGTGTTTTGCCGCGGCAATTTCATCAACATCGTAACCACCCTCGCTACCGCAGTTCACCCCTTCCCGCTCTCTTTCTCTCCAATTCGCCCCAGTTCACTTTCGCGTCATGGCGTATGAGTCGGTTCAACGAAAAAAGAGAGAATCTTTCCCGGTACGCTCGCTCTCTCGGGACATATCGCGAGAAAATTTTCACGGAAGAGTCACCGCACCCACACCTCGCGTGATTTTCTTTTACGCTCGTCTACCGCGTAACGAGGAAGATTCAAGCGATGGGAAAATTTGTCAACGTTTCCCCAAACATAAACTTCTTATTTCTTTAAATCCGAAGGGCTTCGTTGCGAGATTTCTTCAGTGAAATGGGAGTGCTCAACTTTCATTTTATCCGCGAGCATTGTGTGCTTCATCGAGTACTAAGTCGAATTATCGCTCTACGTTCATTTAATTAATGACATTCGCAAGACAAATAAAACGTCGTAAACTCGGGAAGAATCGGACGCACCGGCATGTTTACAGGCTACCTGAAGCGCAAGAGAAAAAAAAGCGTACAAACAGATGAGAGAAAAAAAGGAGGGACAGTAGCAATGGGAGAGTTCGGTAGCTGCGAATACGAGATTCTAGACAGCTAGGAAAGTTTGCAGACTGCCGGCTCGCACTCCTCTTCCTCTTCCTCGGCGAGAGAAGCTGGAGGGGTGTGGGACAGGACGAGAGAGATATAAAAGTGAGAAGACCGATAGAGACCGAACCCGGCTGAAGGAGTTCTACGGAGAGTTACTTCGAGCAACTGTAGGTTGGTCGAACGTCAACGATGTATCGTCAAGACTCGAACAAGCGCGTAACAGCTTCGGAGCTCGGGAACAACCGTTTTGTCCAACTCCGTATTATATCGCAACGTAATTATTTGCAACAATTTTCCATGTAAAAATACCACGCTAATTTGAGAGAATATTTATTTCACAAAGCTAAAATTTCAAAATGAAAATTCATCGTAACGTATCTCGTTCATAAAAAAACCGAGTCAATTTTAGCGTTCACGACATTGTTTTAGAAAGTAATTTGCCGTTCGGAGTTTGCGTTTCATAAATATTGCAGTTGACGAAATGAGAGGTAACGGTCGAACAAGTTGCAACTCTTATGAATACATAATTCTTTGTTCGATGAAATTGCGGTAACTTTCGACATCAAACTATGGTATCGACGTCGTTCTCGGGCGTCTATTACCGGCCGTCGACGACAAACGCTCAGAGCGTCAGATTTTCGTAAATAAATGATTCAACGTGGGTCCGAGAAGTCTCCCATTCGCGATTAGCCAGGCCGAGCGTAGAAGACTGGCACGTTAAATTCGCCAACGTCCGAGACTCGACTAGCTCGGGGCTTGATGTTCAAATCTTCGCGGCGTTGGCAGCTCAATGGTGTACCATAGGTGCGCGAGAGGTCAGATATAGTTGGTACAGACTGCGGAGAGTTAAGCGATTACCAGTTTGCCCTCAAGGGCCGACGAAATTCGGAATCCCCGTTCGCGTACTTGACCCAACGTTGAAGCTAAAAGACGAGACGGTGATAAAGGAGGCAGAGAAACCAGCGCCGTACAACGTAGCGCGTGAATTTAACGGACTATCCGATTTCGGTTGATCGCCTAGATCCTGATTAACCTAGACTACTTTTCTGAAAATATTTTCATCTCTTGGTGTCGACCGCATGGTTATTAGTAACCCGAACGATAGCTAGACCATTTCTGATGCGTTCTTTTGGTTTGAGCACTAGCGAATTTTGTATGTAATTAACGGTACCTGTTATTTGCGTAGGTTAATTGAATAACGAATAAACAACCGAACTCGAGATAAAACTCGTTATTGAAAACAATCCAATACGACTAGCAATATCAATATTTAGAAGCCCTAGTAATAAACAGTAGTAATAACCGAATGAGTTGGTAATCGAAATAATTTAACGATTCCAATTGGTTGACATAGAGTATTCGTATGGAAATTTGCTAGAGCCATTTATCACTTTTAAGAGAGTACGAAAATTAATTTCAAAGTGTTTAAAAAAAGTTTAAAGGCTGAAGTCTAAAATGTCCATCAATTAAGCTGCCTTTGATCGTTGCTCGATTACAGGTCAATGTCCAAGTAAAAAATTCGAAAGAGGAAAATTAAAAGATTAAAAATATGCGCGAGTAAAAGACAGAGAAAGAGAGGGAGAGGGAGGGGAAGATTGGCGCGAGAACACGGAATATCCACGTGTGGCGTATGATAGGGGAGTGGTCTCGTTCGTACGTGGCGTGGGCATATTCGAGCGGTTAGCCGACGGCGGTCCGAGGTGTGTTCGCTCGCTGGGGGTGGATTTTCCAAGGGGTGGAAGTGGCAGGACCGTATGAAAGTCCCGGCGTACAAGTTTAAGGCGAAGCCGACGTAGCGAGAAAGGCAGTTACGAGAGATTGCCACTCCTGGGCGAAGTTACGTAACCGAGCAGTTGGCGGTGGGGAGAGGACGAGGATTACGAAAGTTATCGTACGCGACGCGTCGCGAAGCGTCGCGCGACGATACAATCTCGCCGACGTGGCGAATCGTTACCCGAGGTACCGAGAGAGAGTGAGAGAGAGAGAGAGAGAGAGAGAGAGAGAGAGAGATGTGAGAGAGGGCCCGATGTTTTACCGGTACGTTATAACGCGCGCGAGTCTCAGACGACGAAAGTAAGTCACCCGAGGGCGCACACGAGGAATAACGCAAAATTCTGAAACTCCCGCGACCTTAGCTCGACTTGCATTTTGTTTGATCCCCCGTGTGACTAGTTTATATCCCGCGACGGGGGGCCTGGCGCGATATACAAGACGCGATATTGCATGCGAGATAAAGCCACGTAAATTGAAAGAGTTACGAATTCGAAATACGCGATTACGGTTACATCGCGGCGTAGAAATACCGAATCGAGAAAGACTCGCCGTTACGACGTTGCCTAGTTGTACTGGAGATATTTAAATTATGAGCAGAACTCGAGATTAACGTGCAATGGTACGTTGGTTATTGGAGTCGAATGCGGGCCAATGGATCGATACATTGGCCCCAGAGGATTGCCAATCGGAAACTTGGGCAATTCGAGGGATTCCGTAACTTACAGTTCATCGAGAAAACCGAGTCACCGTGAGTCTCGAATTTTCGGATATGAATAGACTCGAGATTAATACCGGAGAGTTTTAATAAGCTGTTAACAAATGATCGAATAATATTCGCTCGAGAAAGTTGATCGATACTTTTACTCTTCCTTCGGAAAACTCGCAACTCGTTGAAAACATGTTTGAGCGAAATTGCAAAAAATATTTGATTATACGAAGTTTCGGAACTATCTAAGTAGAGATACAGTTTCTAAAAAGTAGTGCGACTGATCGATGAACACGGCCATTCGTTATTTACTTGCCATTACGTTTCAACCCGATCGAAACGTAACGTCGCGTCTGACAGTTCGCGCGAGAACCGATGCTTTCAAATTTTACTACATGAACGGCCAGTTCCTGCAACGTCTCACAAAATTCGGTATTGTTCCTTCGAATATAGCTTAATCGATATACCATATATGTATACACGTATTCGGAACGAGTAGACATTATTATACGTGTCATTGATTCGAACGCGATTCATTTTGACCCATTTGACGTGCACAATAAGACGACGACGTACCACGACTTGTCTCATTTGGTCGGATTTCGATCGTAAATTGTCGACTTAATTCGAGATGTTTAATTGGCGATTAATTACGTTGGTAATTATGGGGAATCTCGTGTGAATTATTGTGAAACAGCAACTACTTTTTGGTTAGATTTGTAATTATTCCCATTTCCAGAACGCATCATTCACGTAATTGTATAGAGTTCAATCGTTTTATCGAACAACGAGATAACTGCTCAGGAAATATTTCTAACTAATAATGGTTTATTTTCAATAATAAAGGAAACCAAGTAATTCCGCATTAGCATCACTAATTTTCGAACAAAGTTCATCTTTATAGTATAATTCGACCTAATCTCTAAAAACGTGATTCATTATAAACGAATCACGGTAGTGTAGTCCGGCGTATATCTGTAGATTCATTTGGTCGTTTGTAGTACTCATTAGACATTAAATCGTAGTAGCGCAATGTTTGGCGATGTTAAATATACGAGAACGTGCCACTTAACCTGGACTCGAGCACATCAAACAAAGATTTCTGCTTAAGGATTTAATTAACTATGAGACGAAAGCGCACGGTATTGAGGTGCTCTCGCTATTTTCATTTTGTTTTGAGAGTACACAAATTCGTATTCGATTGTAAAAATCGCTCTCCGAATGAATATTCATGAATATTATTTTGAGCCGGAATCCGTGATTCAATCTACTGTGAATTTTATAAATATCGAATCTGTCGTCGCAGATTTCACACGTAGATAATGTCGATGTATCAATATCCACCGATTGCAAACTAAATTCTGATGTAATTTTGTGCGCGGAGAACAAGCATTATTTATATGTATACGTATGTAGGGCAACATAATTTTTCCCTTTCTCGGCACGTCTTCTCGAGGGGTAAGAAGAAAAGTAAGGGAAAAAAGTGCAAACCAAAAAGTTTCGGCGGGCGCGAAGTCCCGTTAAAGCTTTCGCTTTAAAGCTTCGCAACCAATCGGCAGAAAGTTCGCGTTCGAACTATCGGTGGAACCCCCTCGTCGCGGTATAAGTCCGACCTTTTCCGATATTATTATTGCCGCGGGCGAGCCTTGTACTTCCTCTGTCCTCGTTTTTCTTTCTTTCAGTCGCCCCCTCTTCTCTTCTCACGCGCGCGCAACCATCTTGCTCGTTTTACTTTTCACTTAGTTTCGACCCTCCGGAAGGTACGGAACCACCGCAAAAAAGACCGAGGCGACCACCGTTGGCATCGTACCTCCCTGCAACCCGCTCACTTTCGGGTTCCAACTTCACCAGGAGAATAATTCGATATTCCCGCAGCGAGAGCTATGCGAGCGAATCGAGATACAGGAAGACTTTTCCCCGTGTCCCTCGCTAACTTTTTAACGCTCGAACTCGACTTCTTTTTTCACACCACGTGTAGAGATTCGGAATTTTTTGACAAATCGAAATGTAGGTACTCTCGACTTTTTCCTCGGGAACGTAATAATGGCTATTAAATCGTAAATGGAGTCATTTTCGAAACACAAAAGCCAGCCAGTCTTTTCCATATCCGTAGTAGATGCTTTCAGGAAAGAAATTTTCTTGATATCTCTTGTATCAAGCGAATGTATATCTACTTTTGAGACTGTTGGAATACCAGACAACAAATATCTTTTATCGTCCCGAGCTTAAGTCGTTTTGCGATCTTCGACTTACTCTCGTAGCTCGTTCTCTTATTTGCCTTTTTTCTCCTATCCATTTCTCTTTTCTCCTCCTTCTTGATGCCACGAAAATCTCGCGAGCTGCCGTACGTCCGGCGTGAGAACGTCCCTGAGAAATGGAACGACATATTTCACGGGCTACGTAAACGTTACACATTACACTCCTACGTGATCGAACTACGTGGACTCGCTATGTACAAACGCGGATGATAAAGAAGACGGGAGAGAGAGAGAGAGAGAGCAAGAACCATGGCGAGATGACGCGAAGACAGAAATTTCGAGACGAGTGCAATAAATTAAATCAAATATTTTATCGCGAGTCGCTCGGCGTGCGCGCTGTTGCGGAATAAAAAATAGAAAACTCGAGAGTGCGTAATCGTTACGATTTTTATATGACATACGCTTTAAAACGAAATGCCATCTGGAGATATGTTGTATATACAATGTGTAACGTTTCCATATAGATATATATATATTTTTTTACGAGCCGAGGCTCGTTGAAATTTCAGGTATAAAAAATACGCTCGGTGTGGCAAGATTGATACCGGAGAGTCACACTGAAAACTCACGCTACTTCTGGACGATATAAAATATATGCCGGCGTTTGGCAACGTGCTGCGATAGGGACAGGTTGTTTTTCGTTACTGTATTTTCATTCTTTACCTCTTGTACTTTTGTTACCTCAGGTACCGCAAAAATTATCAAATTGAATGAAATAGAATTCCGCGCTCTAAATGTTAATTAAAACAAAATGTTTTCTTTCCCACGCTCGATTCGCGAACTTTGTACGAAACTCATTTACGATTTAAAATTTTGTCGAATTTATCGGCGAAAAGTACGTCGATCGAAATTTATGCGAAAACTGGAGCAACGAGAGAGAAACGAGAGAGGAGAACTTTGTCGAAACTGTCAAAAATGTTTTTTTTTTTTAACAAACAGTCGCTAATGGACGAATGCCATAGCTCTCGGCAAAGGAGGTTGATTGAGCGTCAGCTTAACGCGGTAGAACCGATTTCCACCGCATTTGCGTTCAAAAATTTGACATCTGGCAAATTCACGCAAAAAGAATAATTAAAGCGTATGCACGGACGAGAGAAGCCGAAATTCGCGAATTTCAGAAGGCGATGCTAAAACTTTCGGCGTAATATTGCTTTTTTATTTCAGTTTTTATTTCTCCGGGACTCGAGTTCAGTCACCCCGATAAACGGCGTGTTAATTAGAGAGTCGTAAGGCGTCGCGATTAATTGGCTCAAAAAAGTGGCCTCTTGTGGCTGCCGCGATGTACAATGACGCGTGGATTCGCGAAATCGCTAACGCGAGTGCGCACGGCTGGTCATTGTCGTTGGCGCGAGTGGAGGAGAGCTGCGGGAACGGTGAATGGCGGTGTCGGAGCGGAATTCCGCATTGTCGAGAGTGGAGCACCGCACTCGTGATGGAAAAGCCGCGCGAATCGATTAGTTACGTAGCTGGAGGAAAAGGGGAGACACACACATACACACCCTCTCTCTCTCTCTCCCTCTCTCTCTCTCTCTCCCTCTCCTTCTCTCTCTCTCTCTCCCTCTCCCTCTCTCTCTCTCTCTCTCTCTCTCTCGCTTCATAACGACGAGACACTCGCGTTTCCACGACAATGCGAAATTTTTTTCTTCCTCGGCTCTCTTTCTTACGGTTCTATATCGCTGTGTCGCCGTTTCTGAATAGGCCAGATTTCGAAACCGTAAAAGCCGCTGGCTAATTGGAATTCTGACGAGCCAACTTCCGGGAGGTTCGAACGTCGAGTATCGCGAAATTCGATGTTTCCAGAAATTATACTACTCGAAAAATTAAGGGAACACCTTCAAACGTCAAAATCTTGAGTAAAAATAGTCGAAACAAATCTAGCAAGTGATCGTTTCAAAGAGGAAGATTCGAGATGTAAGACGACCACTGGATGCAGTTGTTTGAAAATAACTGTCCCCTTAATTCTTTCGAGAAGTGTATAGAGGAGAGGAGGGAAGTGATAAATTCGCAGAGGGAACGAGAAAAATCGACACGCAATGTTCACGAGTATCGGTTCCCGTGAGTGAGACGGTGCCTAATGTCGGGGAAAGAAATGTATGAAAAGGAAGAATGTGCGAACGCGGTGTTATACGTCGATGCAGAGAAATATATAGCCGGTCTCTTTATTCGCGATACGCGACGAGGCCGAGCTTTTAGCCCGACAGTGCTCTCCGTTTTCGTTCACGCACATATAAACGTATTAAATTTTACGCTCGAGCGAATTCGATGAATACAGCCCAACCCAAAATTACATAGTGATTTATTGAAGTATTCCATTGGGTGGCTCGCCGAGAGTCCTTTTACGGTTTTGGCAAGCCACGTTCCTCGCGTTGCTCAGCTCCTACGCACCGCGAAATCTCGCGCACACTGTACATACCCGGCGCTCCCCGTGCCCAACCGATGTTTGATTTCGGCACGTTATACCGCTACCGCCCCGTCTATAGCGCAACCCGCCCCGTCCTTTTCAATTTACGATTCGACCGGGAGAGAGAGAAAGAGAGAGAGAGAGAGAGGGAGAGAGAGGGAACGGGATTTCACCGCGGCGAAGTGAGTGCACCACTTCACACGGAATCGGCATAAAATTATCGCGCCATTTGAATTGTAGAATTTTCCGACCCGATGACGATTTAAATTAATAATTACGAAAACTCTCCAGGCTGGATTCAACTTCGCGCTTCGACTTTTATTATTCCCGTTTAATCGGGTTTTATCTACCGAGGGAGATCGAGTTCAGGGGAAAAAGAATTGCGTCGGAGAAGTGCTTGATTCGTATCACTCGCGATGGATCTCGCCGCTACCGGAGGAGGCGAACTTTGCGATTTCGTCATTCCGTGGTCCCACGGGACTCGCGAACGAGAGAGGGAGGGAGTGGGGAGAGCAATGTTTAATGCACGCTCATCGATTTACGAGACCGGCCGGCATTTTTCACGCTCGTCCGCAAAAGGGCTCCTGAGAGGCGTATATATATATATATATATACGCGACGCGAAGATCGCGACCAAGATTCTATGAGCGATGGCGGTCACGTAGAATGCGCGCGGGGAGGAGAGAGAGAGGGTGGGAGAAGGACAGAGACATCCAAGCTCTCTCGACGCCATTTTTCGCGCGAGATCCTTCGTGAAATATAGTCGCTGGCTCCTGGCGACTCTTGATTAGCCGCATAATTTTTTCCTCCTTTCTCTCTTCTTTTTCGTCGCACGTACAAACATACTCATAAAATTTTTTCTCGCGTACTCGTCTCCGATCGAGAATACTTCGACATACTGAGAAAAAATTTGGCTGAACTAACAAAATGTACTTAAATATTACTCAACCAAGTTACTGTTCTCTGAAAACGCCTCATGTCCATTTAATTTTTTTAAGGAGTGTATTTTTCATTCAAAAAATTTTCCTCGTCTCAAACAATATTAACTTGGCAGTACAGAAAACATTTAATTGGTTCGACCAAATTTTTTCTGCGTATAGAGCAAGGAATACTCTCATCTCGAAGGAGATTCCGCTCGCACACCCGTTGGGAATCCCGACTCAGATATACTCCGTGAATTCGGTTAAATGGCGATTATCGTACCGCGGGATTTATCGTCTCGAGCGAGCCAGGGGTGGGGAGAGCGGGGAGCATTCATACGATATCGAAGTAGGCGTTTGGAATGCGTTAAGCGAGCTTGTAGATGAATTTTTCATGCTCCTCGGGTATCGATATCGCGCGGCCAATCTTTTTCGTTTCAACGAAAGAAGGAGAAACCCAACCTCGAATCGAACTATTACATCAATCTTAACGCGATAATCGATACATTCGCAACGACAATAACTCACAAGCGTAGCGACTTAAGAAATTTTAGAAAAAAGACACAAAAGGCTGCTTTCACGAGGAAAACCCAATATTCGGCAATAAAACGAACGAATTTCTCTTCGTGAATGTTGAGGGACTGCGAGAGAAAGGGAAAAAGAGGAAGGGACGTACGCGAAGTGCACGAAACACCGGGAAATAAGAAAATACGAAGTCGGGAAATCTTTATTTGAATTACACGCCGGCACTCTCACCGAGTGTATCTCTAACTGGACTTTATCCACATTTTCTACCGAGCTCCCGTCTACTTCCTTAATAGCTTGGCCAAACAACAAATGGACCAATCGCTGATATTGTTACAAACATCGAGTAATTTCCTATGAACAAGTCGGAAGCGGGCATCTTAAAATTGCTCTTGGACACCTGTGTAAATACGCTGTGTTGATTTTGTTTCATTACACGAGAGAAAAGAAATTCTTGGTACATATTACGAAGTGGAAACGTAACACTGTAATAATTAAGCATTTTAGCGACAATATTTGAACGCAAAAATTCAGTACTCAGAGATCGAGTACGTTTTTGTGATTTCTCCGGAGTCATTTAAAAACTGTAAAGTCGACTCTTATATGTAATATAAAACTAACTGTTAAAAAATTGAAGGCCCCGAAAGCTGCTTCGATTCGCGGAAGGAAAATTAACGGTGCGAGATTAGAGGTAGCCGCTAAAAGGTAGTTGGCGGTCTCGATGGGCGATAAAGATTACTCCTTTCGCCATCACGCAGCAGGAAGTAACGCCAATGCGGTTATTACGCTTTTACCGACTTCCCTCGAAAATCGTAAATAATGATAGAGGAGGTGTAAAAAAATAGCCGGCTTACACGTGGCCTTAAAATGTTCTTTATTATTGCGCGTTCTCTCTCGAGCTCGTATAATAATAATTCCCCATTCGTACTTCATCTTTGTGGCGAGTTTACGGTTTCCGCGAATATTACAACGAGCTTCCGAAGTTGAGAAAGTAATTAGACAAGTTTGTTCCTGAGGTATTGCTTGTTTTCATAAATCCCCAGTCAGCTTCGTTTCATCGAGTAAAATCTGATTAAAAAAAATAAAAGAGGGAGGGGAAACAAGTGAAGTTCATAGAATCGGTAAACTTCGAAACGCCGGACTGAAATACAAGGTAAAAATATATACGCGGGGAAAATCAGGTTGGTGTTGGTTTGACTTAAGCAGATACCGACTCGGAGTTATACGTTCTTACGAGGGAGCGCTACAGCGGTTTGCGTCCTCTTTTTCTCCCGACCTCGGACGTGGCAAGATGCCGCGCTGAAAGAAACCACGGGCGACTCGGTTTGTACAACTCTCTCGAAATACCCGCCACCGCGCTGAATATCCCGCTGCCAAGTGAACCGGAAGCGATTCACCGTGCAAGAAGCGCATAAGTAAGTGGTTATGGGAGGGCGTGTTTGTGCGCGAGCGCATGGTAAAAAGGGATGCGGAGAGAGGGATTGGGATTCCCCGCGAACCGAATGGGGAATGTACGAACCGGAAGTACTGTTCAAAGGGGTCGGATTGGACCGAGGGGAAGAGGAGAACGAATGGCGGTCACCGCTCCGATCGAAATTCGTCGACGAAATTTACAACCAATTTTTTCTCTTCTCTCTCTCTCTCTCTCTCTCTCTCTCCCGCATTCTTCGCACCCGCTCGAGTAATTCATTGCCGACGGGTGAACAAAAAGACGAACGGTCGAAACAAAAAATCTCATCGATAGAGTTTTCGATCTTACAATGTTAACTTCGGGCTATCTCGGTATAAACGACGTCGGTGAACGAACCACGAGAGGAGAAATGGAAGTTCCATTGAGAGGGACGAAACTAGGATACACACATCGACGACACGACATTCGGTCCCGATTATAAATAACGAATTACCTAACTAAGCAGCAACGAAGCAACTGGGACATTTTTTCGGCTCGTAAATAAGAAACTGTCAGCGAAGCGACCCCTTCCGACTCTCCACCGCCAGTCCAGGATTTCAGGCGTTCGCGGCTGTAAATCGTCCTCGACGTGGTTAAATTAGGAGCGCGAGGAGGATAGTTGCACCGGCGCCCCGTCGCTGAAACAGAAACGAGTAGCGCGCTCTCGTTGCTCCAAAAGAACATCCGCGCATCGACAAGAAAACGATTCATTGCCGATAAGCCCACGCGGACGGCTCATATCTCGTATATAATTCAAGTTCGCCCCGTGGCTTCGCCGTAGCGCGCTCTTCTATCGAAATCGGATCGACGTATCCGCGTACGTATCCTCCGCAACCGGCGAATACGCGGAACGAGCTCGATAAATATAAGCGACGTTCGCTTCGTCGTTTATCACGGCCACGTCCCGCAGGATCACCAGACACATCGATTTATATCGCACCCTCTGCTTATTCTATTACGATTCTATCGACGTTACCTTGTCGCGCCAAATTCTTAATTCCACATTTCCATTCCTGTTGCTTCCTCCGCGAACTTATCGATCGACTAGTACACACTCGGGAAAATTTCTAGACGAACTATGTTTTTACTATTTTATTATCGATTATTATTAGGAAATTGACATAGTTTTAGGTACTTATAATAACAGTGGCATACACTATGGTATTCTACTATTAAACAAATGGTATAGCAGAAACTACAAAGCTCGAGAGGACGAGATTCGAACCTATGAATCTATAAACCTATGAACGTTCGTACGTTTCAAAATGTACATAACATTGGAAATTGTTTCAATTACATATCAAGAAACTTTAAACGAATATGATTGATTTATTAGGTAGAATATGACAGGAATTTTATGTCGAAGAAAAATATATCAGATATTTCTTATAGTAATTATCACTAAGAGGATTTAATTCGAATCAAATAATTGGTTAATTCGATTAATTCGCTGTTCAATAATCTCGATATGGTAAAATTGGACTAGATTTCTCTTAGTGCAGTCATGTATCGTTCATCGAACGGCCGATCTAACTAAACCGACGCGCTTCGCTCATCTCGCTCTCACGTACGTCAATTTTTTTCGTATCACGTCGAGAGCCGGAATCGTCTTTCCCTCATTCCGCGACAGCTCTCGCGCGTGCAGTGTCACCGATGCGCGCGAGTCGGAAGATCGAACGGCAGTAAATCGTCCCTCGTCGCGACGAAAATCGTTTGAAACGAGAATGTCGTAAAACAGGACCGTCTCCTCGTTTATTCGCTCTCTTCGACGCATCCCGCTTCCCCGAGTACGCCCGCGAACATGAACGTCGGTATAAGGGTGGGTGGGTGGGGGGAGGGGAGGGGGGAGAGCGGGATGGATCGAGTTTGGAAATTGATTTCACGATTGACTGACTGGAACGTGTTGTCGATTGTCAAGCGCAAGAGAGCGGATTCTTCTGATCACTCCCCTGCATAGAAACGCGGATTGTCAGATTCTCGGAAAGAGACGAACGAGTCCCCTGCGAACTTTATCGCGCGTGTCCAATCAGAGCGGACGAGCTTATAATCCATTGTTCGTTGTCGCCGTGACGCGAGCCGCTTCGAAAGTTCGTTATAGCGTGTCCGGCCAAATTGCTTCGCGATCGGGCCCTCCTACTTTCCCGAAACTAAAATTTTTTCCGCGCGCAAGCCCCAAAGTTGAAAACCAAAACACCGCCGCAAAACTCGTCGACGAAGTTTAAATCGAATGGCGTGTAAAAGTTGGAATTCGGTCCTCGGGGTTCTAAGCTAGAGCGCTCGCGTAACGCCTCGATTACGCGCCACAAATGGCGGAACGTAATGCGAACGAGCGTAAAAGTTCGATCGGCGTTGCGCAAAGATGGTGTAGCCCTCGCAGGGGCGGAAACTGCGGGAGAGCGAAGGGGTCTTAAAACAAGCACGTCTTAAAGTCGATCGGATCTCTCCTCGTAAACGACGCCGCTGACGATCATCCGGCGAACACCCGATCCGAACTCCTCGTCGCTATCCGAGCAAAGGTTACGTACTTTCGCTTAAATCACTCGTGCGCAAACTCCACGACTCGAGTTATCGATAATCCGATCGTGATGAATCTCATTTCCGAGCCCTTCGCGCCAGCCAACGTTTCACCGATTCCTACTTTACCTTCAATTTTTTAACCTTTTTTTATACTGTGGGTATATTCCCGAAAATACTTATCGTCCGAGAATGTCATATACGATAACTCAGAGACTAAATAACTGCAAGTTAACATTGTAAAGAATAGAAGCTCTATATCACCTTATGCAGCTTTTGTCTTTTTTGATATGGCTTTGTGATGTTCTTGATAACTTTTTGTCTTAATAGCTTCGAAAGAGAATAATAATCAAAATCGGTGAGCGCGAATCGACGTCGAGGGAAATTGCAGTTTACGGTGTAATTACAGTACGTACATCATAATTAACAGTACATCCACGATCTAATAAGGTAGAACGCATCGAGGCGTATATACGCCATCGATGGATAAATCGCCTCTTTGATACATTGAGTACTACGTAAGCGGGTGCGTATCGGAATGTGTGGGAGAAGTGGGCGTAGGTTAATATCGTCAACATTATTCCGGCGCTTCTGCTAATAATTCGACGGTAATTAACGTTTACGGGAATATTCGGGGGTAGGGACAACATGGGCCCGCGTAAGAGAGGGAAAGAGAGGCCGAGCGCTGGAGGAAATTTCATCCGTAATTTATGCGAATTTCATGTAAATCGCTCGCTATACACCATTACCGGGAAAAGCACTAGCCCGCGAAGCCGCGTGATTCGCGATTTCGATATGCTATATACACAGCGGATAACCCGCTCGACACGTAACAATTTCCCCTGGTGTGCGAGCGCGTTCGACTATATGGAGGGTGAAAGCTCCCAGTATGACAACTATTCCGCATCGGATAGAGTTTAGTACGAAGGAAGTCCTCGAGTATGACGTGTTCCAGGAAGACGGTTAATACGAGCACGATGGATATGCGCCGATCTAGCTAGGGGTGATAAGTGGCTCTATACTACAGCGCGCTAGAGGCGATAAAAATTCGACCAATCGAGCGTCGAACGCGAAAATTCAAATGACGGAAGTTTGCGTGGGATACAGGGCGGAAGATTAAAAGGCGTTTAAGCCGTTCAGGCGAAACGTGCGAGAGAGCTGCTGGCTGCAGGAAGTTTAACGACGTTGAAAATTTAATCCCCACGTGTGCGCTGCGGCAACCTAATTAGCCGACGAAGTTGTCGATACGTCGACGAACGTAGGGGGGAGAGGGTGAGGGATACAGAGAGGGTGAGCGAAAAAGGGAGGGAGAGAGAGTAGCAACCGATATAAACGCCAAACGGGTACCACTCGTCTCGGTAATAACGAACGTCTACGTTACAATCGAATTTCGGCTCTGCATTACGATCGTGCCAACACGGAACTTCGTAATAACCGCGCAAAGCTGCCGAAATTGCCCGAAGCCACGTTCTAACGACATTGAACCGTCGTTTGTAACGCGGTATCCGTACGTCCGGCGTATCCTCCCGGCGAGAGGGGCTGAGTTTAAAATTTACACTACGCAAACTATTCCAACGGCAACCTGTACGGTCGGGCAGCCGTCGGCTGCTCGCGCGAGCGAACGCAACAATGTTAGACCGTAACACTGACCCATACTGATCGGATGAGCATAGTTCCTCGGCTCCTTCATCACCCGTGAATCCCGAAATCGCGATGCGCCCAGCTCTCACTCGCTTATATTTTCGTACACCAGCGACGGGAACACAAAGTTTCGGCAAAGCTCGCGTTTGGCTGTTTAGGGGGTTCATTAGGCGATCGTTAAAAGTCAATCCCTCGTAATAACGTATCGAATGACGTTGCTGTGTACGCGCGTAACTTTTCCGGCAAAGGTTAATCGGCCAGGGGAGAGTTGCTCGGAAACTCCGCGGTCTCTGTTTCCCGAATCGATAATAACGAGAGAACGAACGAAACCCGATATAGGATCCCGGGGCAGCGAGTTATTAATCACCGGTACTTTCCGTATGATCTTGCTAATTTTGCTCGAGCGCGATCGCAAATAGAGATTCGGCGTGTATAGCCATCTACAAAGTCAACTTCGCCCGACTGATTATACAATCTACCCCTCCTTTACATCCTCGGAGGGGTGAATTATTGGTCTCGCGTGGCGTCGCCGAATTTACGATACTTTCTGTTAACTGCAGATCTCGTTGAAGTACGCAAAACCAGGCGAGGCGATTCTTCATGTCTTAATTTCGTTCCTCCTCGAGCCCCAAGGCAAAAATTCGAGCGCCTCCGGCTGCGGTATTTATTCCTCGATGCGAGGACGCGCTAAAAATTAATGCAAGAATTCTGCTTTCGACGCGTCCGCTAAAGATTCTCCCGAACAAATGGACGTTACTTGCGCCTATCGAAACGCAAGAAATATTCGGCTCTTGCTCGTGAAATCTTCCGCAAAGACCCAATGCTCTTTTAATGAAATAATCGCCTTGAATTTCATTTAACTTTCGAACTGGCAATTCCAATAATCCAATACTATCGATGTTTTAATCCGTGTAACCTTATTTCCCGGTTTAAGTGCCGCTTAAGAGAATGTCGAACAGAGACGAACTGGTGGAAGAAAAGTAATCGGCTGCCGATAACGGCCGAAACGAGATTTTCGGCATTGTAAACTTGGACGCAGTGCGGAAGAGCGAAAGAGAAAGCGGATGATGGATACATAGAAGAAAAAGGGTGGAGGGAGGGAGATAGAGAGAGAGAGAGAGAAAGGTGTTGGTATCGAGCGAACAATGAAACTCCAACAAAATACGATGACTCGTTTGTTCGCACGCCCCTTTAAATCAGGATTCGTATCGTGCAAGTGTGTACGGTAATGTAATTTAAAGGGAAAATGAAAGAGAACCGTGGAATTCGGTTTAATTATTTCGAGACACGTTCCATACCCTGAATGCCCACAGATAGACTATTTTACTGAAATAAAGGCCAATGAAGTTAGGAGATATTTGATCCTGGAATACCAAATCTAATTTCTTATTTCAATTACAAAAAAATCCTCTTTTATACTGGACGAGTAATGAGAATTTGAGAATATTTAAACTACAACAATGTAATGTTTAAGCGGTATAGAACGCGAAAACAAGGAAAATATAGGAAACACGCTTGTCGACAATACTTGACGGCATTTTTCATCCTTAAAGCCGCGTGAATACCTCGCCGAGAATCCTTCGTTAATATTTAGAGCGCGCTCGGTGTCTCACGACTATAGTTTTATAAAGCCTCTCGACTCGAATTTTTCCTTCCTTCCTTTATTCTTATATCCTCCGCTGCTCGAAATGATTTATGCTCGCATTTACGGAGAGCACGCAAATTGCGAGCGAGTCTGATATTTCCGAGACAAGAGGACGGATTGTTATTAGTCATCGTTATTTCCGACTATTCAATTATTTTGCCGACATTACCCCTCTAGGTTTTCGTACTTTGTATGGTAGAGTCGAGAGGGTCTTTATTTATCTCGTGGATGAACATGTCTCATGTTTACCGAGCTGTTGTGATTTACATGAAATATCGCAAAATACTGATTATAGAGGCTGCCATATATATAAACGAACACGCATACGCTCTCTCAGTAGTATCAGATAAAATTAGTCAGGTGGAGCGTTTATGGGTCTCTGGGTGCTTATCGACGGCCTCATCGATTTTCATTACGTGCACGCCATCCGAACGAGATGGCGTCGTGAACTACGAGAGAAGTGGGAAGAGCCCGAGAGGACGGGTTATTCACTGGTCAATGTAATCTCTATTATTGACCTATACACGGTGAAAGTTAAACAATTATTACCGAATTAGGGTCCACGAACCATCGTAAAGCGAGAGCAAATCATTTAACGGCCTCGTGACTGACCTATAATCACCTCGTCATTTAACGATTGTGTCGGTTCAACATCGCAGTCCAATTTCTAACGAAAAAATAACAAATTCCATACCGAGGAAAAAATTTGAATGAAACAATTGAATGTGCATTCCCATACTGTCAAAACGATATTTTTTAAAATGAAGAGGAATGTATATTTAGTTTGACAAAATTTTTTCTCAGTGTATGAATCGATCTGTTTTTAATAGTTTTAAAATATTTCATCATTAGAATCAAATATACGTTGAAATTCACAACAAAATTGGATATTGCGTAAAAAGCGTGGGAGTTTTTTTTCTCGAGGTACAAAAAGAATCTTCAAAGTGGCGCGAAATTACGGCACGAGATTGAGAATTCACCGTTTTGTGGGATATTCGGACCAAGCGGTTGCTTTTCTTCTTCTCGGACGCTCTCGCAATTGTTTTCTCGAATGAAAGCTCCTGGAGGTGTCGTGGTAGGGGAGAAGCGAGACCCCCTTCTAGTGCTCGCTCGGTGCGCAAGAGCGGATGTGAAAGGATGATAGAAGGGGAGGGCGAATGGGGGTGGATAAGGATAAAAGGTAGGGTTAGTTACACTGCATTTCATTGTTACGAATCCCGACGCGGTGGTATCTTCGCGTCACGTTCAAGACCCACCCCCTCCTTCCATCCTTCTCGTCTCTCTCTCTCTCTCTCTCTCTCTCTCTCTTCTTATCCACCCCTTTCGACGCTACGCGACGGAACTTCGCAACTTACCTTCAACTTGAGAGCTTTTTATCGTCTTTTGTACGCCAACGGGTGAAACGCGAACTCCCCGCGACTTATACGACTCTCGTATGGGCCGGCCAAAGTGAGAGAGAAAAAGAATTCACGATAGACTTCAGCGATAACCTGTCTCGTATTTTCGTGAATTTTATCACTGCTTACGGTTCACGCTGGAGCGGCCATTTGGGACAAACATATTTTTACCTCGGCCATATTGTTCATACCGTACGACGCAACTCCGCAAACTTACAAGGTCGTAATTCCTAGGTTAATAATAGATGGAACGATAAAAAAACCGTTCCATTTTTTACTCTATCGCTTCTCGAACGCGCGTGTACGCTAGGAGAGGACGAAAAATCGAGAGTACGGGCGAGCTCTAGCTACTCAATTGAGCCGGGATTTAGAGCGCGAATCGTTTCGAACCGGAATTAACATATGAAATAACGAGTGGATTTTGGGAGTGCATTCGCAATCTCCGCACGCACTCTGCTTTTTGGGCGCTCTATTAATAACGTACTTGCGGCGCACACGAGAATTACAGGTGGTCGCCGGCTAGCTATGCACGTAGAACAAGCGAGCGAGCGGGCGAGCAAAAAGCACACTAATTTTGGATTGCAGCGAACGGCGAACGTTCGGCTTCCTGGAATCGGGAATTGAGATTTCGCGGTCGGAGGTACGTTAGCGGAGGTATAGTTTGGCCCACGGTTGCCTATGTAGTTCGATAACGATCACGATTGCGGCATGATAATAAATTCGACCGCGCATACGTGAAGTATAATATCTCGTTAAATGGGCCGAGTGCACATGCACACTCAATGCACTCGGTTCATCATAAACGCGTCGCTGCGCTATACGAACTTCATGAAAAAACACCGGGATACCGGAGTCAGAATTTTAATCGATTTTTGTTCGAATATGAACGGGTTTTTAGTCTCGTTCAATGTGTGTACTTAAATTTTGCATTCACGAGTGGGAAAATCTGTCGCATTCATGAAAACCGCGACCCAAAACATAAAATTTAACAAAAATTGAATATAGAAAAACGATTCTTTGAAAATCGAACAAAATATTTGATTCGAGTGTAATATGCGACGAGCAAAAGTGATATCTAAATTTTCTTGGACCAAATTGAAATTCGATAAGGCAATGGAAGTGACGAGAAAAGAGCGAAGAAAAAAATATGATAATCGTCATCGAGTGATTTTGTGTCTCGTCGGATTATCGATAAATTGCGATCATTTGCCGCGGATAGCGAATAGAAGAAAAATTCTCGCATAATGGAAACGTAATGTCGAATCGCATTTCGCGTACGATAAATGACGCGCGCTCAAATTCTCCATCGTACTTCGTCCGAGAAGAATGCGGGTAAATGAGATAGATGGTTAGCGGTGCGATAAGAGCCGATATCTGAATACGTAATTAACCGTAATACTTTTTCCTCGAGAATTCTGAGCCGGTGAAGATTTTTGTGCGCTATATATGTAAAACAGGGATGTATCAAAAAGGAAATTTTTGACGAATTCAACAGTTTTTTCAAACATTAATGAGAATAATATCTTGAAATTATGAAATGTTCGATAATTGTAATTCGATGATAGATACCCATCTGCGTATCGGGTTGCCGAATCGGAGGAAAATAAAAATATTCATAAAATTTTTGATAATACAGTAAAATTCGACAGGTTTATTTCTCAGCGTGCAATTACGAAAATTGGAATATCAGTCGATACTGCAAAATAGCAGTACAGGGGCAGGATTTCCATCGCTGTTGGACATTAACGAGGGGGTTGATTTCAGATGGGTCGTTTAGGCGCTCGGATGCTATTGCGAAACTAACGATCGTTTTCATAAGAGCGAGACGAAAAAAAAATTGCACGCTCGCCACGTGGCCATTAAATTTGTCGTGCCCTGATAATAATTGGATGTAGGGAAGAAATGCGGCTGCGCTATTTCGATAATCAGGAGGAGAACGCATGGCCCTTATCGATTTGCGAAAGAGTCATTATGGAACAAGATTTCGAAGGAGGCACTCAAGAGGGCATTCGAGTATTCGCGCTCCTCGATGAAACAAATCGATTTTATTTTTCCCGCTCCAATTTTATGATTCGTTTTTTTTTTTAAATCGAAACATCGAATCTGCTCGCGCGAACATTTCTATTTCCGTGGCAGCAAATCGGTTAGCCATCCAATTCTAACACCTTATTAGCTTTATCCACTATACATGGATTTAAGACTCTCGGTAGGTGCGAGAGCAGTCGGATGAAGATATTATCAGATCACGGTTATCCGCGAAGCTCGGGAGATGGGGTAGAGGGGTAAAATACAGTTTCCATAAGAAAGATAAAGGAAATTGCGGAGAGCTCCGACGCGAAATTGACTAGCTTCGAAAACGAGCGCGCCTCGCTAACCTCCCTCCTCTTTATGCTCCTTCGATGCTTTCAACGCCACCTCGATCGTCGTAGACTGGAAATTTTCGTAGGGACGGCGCGAAGTGATTGGATTAACTTCCCGAAGCGGTTTGAGCGGAGCAAGAATGGAACTGATGGAATACGCGGGCGGAGAGAGGGGAGAAGGTTACGATAACGACGCTAGCGCGAGTACTTCGAATAAAGTACCGCGACGGGAGAGCTCACTGCCGATTCGAAAAATTTTCCGAGATAAGACCTGTGTGTGTGTGTGTGTGTGAGATTTTTCGATTTTGTACCATCCCAACAAGATTTTTTCCCATTTCGCCCTACCTCCCTTCGTCTAACTCCGGATTTGCGAAATTATAGCAATTTTTTTTCTTATCTATGGTTGCCTTTTAACAGCTAGTTCATCAGCGACCATACAAGAAAAATAATAAAGATAGAACGAACATATAATATTACATTGATAACCTAGTTTCTATTATTTAAGGAGTTTGAAAACACTGATTATTTCAGTAAAGTCAGTCAGTAAGTCAGAAAAGAAACTCTCATAATTCGCATAGGAATCAGATTCTGTTCCTCCATTTTCCAAGTAGGGACAGTTCAACTGTTTAATAGAGCGATTATTTCCAATCGTTCGTTCCAACAAAATCGATAGCGAGCAAAGGGGAAAAATTCGAAAAGACGGTACATTCTTACACGTGTTAAAAGATTGCGAGAATCAAAAAGACGAAACGCAAGATTGGAGGGAGAAGTTGGTCAAAGTGGCTCTGTACGATAGACGTCCGACAGCCTTTTAGCTCGTCGTGTCGAGTTTATCGAAATTTCTCTAAGTGAGAAACGCGAGGGAGTGTGTTAGATAGCTGGTATGAAGGAATGAGAAGAGGGTATAGCCCGAAGACGAGCACGGAGAATTGGGAAGCGAAGTAGAGTTGAAGTGAAATAGCGGAAGGCGTAACGATTTCATTCAGACTGAGTGCCTCACAATCGTCAGCGTTTTGCGACGACTTATCGGTACTTATATTGATATTTGAGGCGCTATTTTCACCTCCACCGCGCATTATGCGCGTACGTATGGAAAGGACGCGATGCGATCGGCTAGGAAGACAACAAAACGGATGAGGAGGGAAGAAAGGGTGCAAGGAAGCAAGAAACTGGCGGATGCAATTTTCAAAGTACATTGCAAATTTCCTCCGACATTCGACGTGATGCGCCCGACAAAGAGGATCGATGGAGGAGAACGCGGTGGAGGGAGGATGAGGGACAAAAAGGAACGACGGTGTGGTTTCGAGGGAGGCTGAGGGATTTCGATATCTCGCTCGCACGCTAGATAATGCTAGGCGTTAAATCTTCGAATGGCGGTTCGCGAGATGAGGAATGGGCTGAGGGGAGAATAGAGGGAACGCGATTCACGCGACATTACAATGTTATTTACAATATCGATGGAATTATGCTCCCAAGTCACTCGTTACGTAGCGTGAATTTAACGAGGACGTTACGCAATTAGTGTACAATGTAAATTTCCCGCTCACGGATATAACCGATATCGATGTATAATATAGGGACACACGTGTATACACCGTGTATTTCCTAAATTATCGTCTGCATATGTCCACGTGCACGTTAAGCCCGAATCGGGAAGAATAGTCGATAACGGATTCGTTATAGTTAACGAACCAGCTCGACGATGAGAACTACACTAAAAAAATTTTGTTGAACTCAAATATACATTCTTATATTTCTGCAAAATAATTGTTCAGTTCAATGTTTTGTCAAATCAACTAATATTTTCACTCAGGAGATCTTTCACTTCATCTTACAACATTTCGTTTCGGCGATACAGAAATTCTTAGTACGCATAAACGAACTTTAAAAAATTTCGTGCTCGGATAAGATTCCTGTCGCTGTAATTGTGCAGAAACTTTATTCGGAGCGATACGTTAATTCTGTTGGGTATACTTGAGAAACAGTGATTTATCACTAATATCACGTGTACCTGACGTACATTACAAATAGAATATGTCGTTGCTCCGTAACGAATTTTTTTGCGAAAAAGCTAACAGAATCGTATAAGTGGTTTTGCGTCATCGAGAGCCCAATTACGATGTGACATCAAGCGACGTGTGACGAGCGTACGTGCGTGCACGCGCACTAACCGCATATTTAAAACGTAGAGAGCGTTCTACTGGCGCCTGTTACTAAATGTCAATAAAACTGCATCACTCTTATTGCAATGTACGTACAGGCATATGCAAAAAATAATAAAATAACCAATACAGCTGTCAAGAATTTGTTGTTTCAGCGAATGCATCACGACGGTAAATAAGTAACAGGTTTGCCCGTATTAAAGATATTATAATTCACGAGATTCATCGATTTCGAACTTCATCGTAATTGCTTTCTGAAGTGCTGTCACCGTAGCTAATCGTCGTTGATAAAATACTATACGTACTATATATTCATAGTTCTATCGAGTTTCATGATGTATTCAATTGCGAGAATTAAATATTAAATTGAAAAGACGCAACGATACTTACAATCTCAAAATTCAGCATGAATATCGATTTTCCGGCAAAAGCCAACGCGAAAAAGAAAGGAGAAATATCGTTCGGCGAATCTTACTTTGAATAGTAAGTTATACGGAAGAATAATATCATCTCCGTATCGCGCTTCGCCTTGGATGAGATTTAAAGAAAACAAACGAAAATCTTTCAATTTCAATTGCTCCGAGAGTGTGATTGAAAAATGAGTTTAAAATGCATCTAACTATAAATATAAAATATCGTGTTATCAATATATTAACGTGAAATACAGTGGCTCCGTGTATGTACTACAAGATGCGAGTTGGAAATTGCTCGACTAGGAAGAAGAAACCCCACAAAGTGTCTGGCATGGAATAACCGAAGTTCAATATCCTTTATTATCCTTTATTGCTGCACGTGTTCCAGTACGAAATGCTCTTAGCAATTTAGAGTGAAACTTTAAACTGCTGAACCACGCAAATATTTTGATGGTTTTTAATAGATTATTTCAAACCGATATAAAATTTCATTTTGAAACGAGTAAATAACATAACAGCATATGAAATGTCTATAGACTCCTTACGTAATATCAAATATTCAATGCATCAAATAATAACAAAAAATATTTATCGATCGGTAATTTTAGCTCTTCAAACTTTCAAACAATTGATACCAAAAAACAATACTTCGTATGATTCATCGCTACTGTGTAAAACATTTTATGCAGAAGATGGCGCTTTCACTAAGCTCCTTTTCTTCTATTCCCCTCGAGTACATTCACCCTCGCTGCGGAATGTCATGGAATATGAATAATGCAATAAATTCAATTCGATCGCATTCAGGTGAAGGCCGATGCCACCTGTCCATCCGTGTTGCGATTGAACGTACACAAGTCCACACGTACGGCACACCAGTTCAATGACGTCTTCCTAAACACGAATACCTCGCTTCCTTTCCACGCGCACGGATTTCATTTCCAATTCAATTTCCCAGCCGTAAGGATCGATTGAAACTTTCACATAGCACGCGGCCGGAAGTTCAAGCGCTATGGATTGGTGAGATCAGAGGAAAGAACCAAACGCATTAAGCACATTGTGGTAGGTATTTTAATATCCTCCGCTTCATTAACGACGATTCAACTGCAGATGTATTAAATTCCATAAGAGTAGAGAATGGTGGAATATAAATTTATAATCGGAAACTCTCCAGCTGCAGTAATCGTATTAGCGAGCTATTATGTAATAACGATTAGAATGTACGAAATCGGTTACGCACTTATCGATTCGTTACCGAACATGCTATCTTTAGATTAATTTCTTTCGATAGATAAAATAATTTCTAAATCGATAAAAGCGCGTTATAATTAAACCGATTGAAAAGTTTTTGAAAATAACCTGCTATTTGTATAATTTGTTTCAGTAATAAATTTTCTTCCAATTCCTATTTCTCTATATTATTTTTCTACGCATTAAAACTCGCAGAGTGAGCATCCGAAGTCGAGTACAGCGCAATAATGATACATTTAATATTATTTAACCTACAACTTTTCAGATTATCGACAATAAATCTATCTTTAAACGGTCCATTACGTGGTTAATCGTATAACATCTCTTGTCAACGCTGAAAATCTTCAAATTGAAGAAAAGTGTTTTGAATAAAATGTAAGTAACCAAATCTGAAACGAAGATTGTTTTGACGTGCTAAGTAATATGGTCGTTATTAGATTCACGTATACGACACCTATCGTAGTCGTTTAATACTGAAACGTGAAGTCGTTCGAGATAAGGCCTGTCGCTTGACGCGCCAAGAACGAAAACTAGTTGGAAGGCGGGGCCACGATCATCCGTGACATCCCTCCTATCAGAATTTTCATAGGAGCGCGGCCCATCAACACAACCTAGTTTTCTTTGGATGCCGCGGGTCGATGAACTCGCCGCAGCACATAAATACAAAAAGACCTAAAAATCAGGCAAAGCCAATTGACTGAACAAAAAAAGTCAAGATAATCTTGTCGGTCAAATGAATTGATCCTCCCACCTCTACAAGCAAACCGATTTCATCTTAGCTTTTTTCGGATATAAAAAGCAGAAGCGTGACCCTTCAAGGTTCTCCTTCACTCGTTGCTCGCAAGTAACCAATGAGTCGATTCTGTTTCCCTCGATATTGTTAATGTGACAAAATTGTTTTAAAGTGCGACAGAGTGTCAAAGAAAGTATTGTGTTAGGAGGTGAGTTTCGTATTAATTTTATTTAAAGATATACACACAGTACTATACTCTATATTTTTATCTATCGCATTTTTTTAAATTGAAATTTCGATAAATTTATCGAGGGCGATTCAAAATATTATCTACACGATATAATATTTATTCTTAGAAGAGTAGAGTCATTCGATCGGACGAAAATACGTCTCGGCTGCCTTATAAACATTACCTACAACGGCAGTCCTCTATTCTCGTCTGGGAAACATAATTACGCGAGAATCCTTAAAATCTGTGGATAATTAACGAAAACTCATACACACGCGTAACTCGATACGCGCACAAAGCACCGCGAGCGAAATGAGAGGTCGAATCGGATCTGATATACCGGCGTCATACAGCCGTGTCGCGCATAATGACCGTGACGTAACTAAATGGTGAAACAGCGCGACTGAAATAAGAGTCCAGTACCGATACCCGACGTGTGTTGCACGGCCGATGCGCGCCACGAGTGAGCGGTATCCAGCAATTTCTACACAATTACGCGCGCGTCGAGACCGATGAGTTCCATACGCGTTTACTCGACGTCCGACTGTCGTTCATATCGGTCGCGTAGCAACAGAGATTTATCGCTCGGAATTCGTCAACTGGCGTTATCTGCGATCGCGATTCGTTCGAGAATTCGCGGAACCGCGTAGTCTTGAGATACCCCGGGAACTTCGAGTGCAATATATAATGCGATACGTTTGAGCTACGATGCATAATTGACCGAGTGACGTATCGTTCGGTAGTTAGCTGTGATTTAACGATAAGTGCGATATATCTCTCGAGGCGATAACGAATCGCGTCGTACATTATTAGTTACCACCAAATACCTCGAGAATATATTTGTAATTTCGAAAGTTTTCGCTTTCGTATAGATTCTCCATCTTGATAACGCAAACAAAAATGTCCACTCGAGTGGCAACGCCATGGTTGGACATTCCATTCGTACAAAAAGTGATGAGGCAAGCGGAGAAAGACGAGACGTTGGAAGTGATAGATATCGGCACCGAATCTGTCATATCAAAAGGTGAAAATTATTGCAGTGATATGATTCGCGTTTTCGTGCAATATTCTGTGAATAGAACGAAGAAGAATCAAACCAAGAAGAAGTCGATTATAATCAAGGCCATGCCTCAGGAGGGAATACGGAAGGAGATGGTGAGTGTTCCGAAAATGTGTTTCAATTCCACACGGAATAATGTACTTGATCCTCCGGTCAGACCCTAGATTCGGGAATGTTCAACGCGGAGATGTACA
This sequence comes from Goniozus legneri, assembly GCA_003055095.1. NCBI lineage: Eukaryota > Metazoa > Arthropoda > Insecta > Hymenoptera > Bethylidae > Goniozus > Goniozus legneri. The sequence continues at coordinate 29,605 of NCVS01000364.1, forward strand.
TGATGATGAACACTCTGAGGAAGATGAATAGTCTACTAGCACCGGACCGTCCTTTGAGCCCGCTCGGTCTTTACACGCAAACAGAACATCCAACGTTACTCGTTATGGAAGACCTGGCCGTTCACGGATTCCGCATGGCTAATCGTCGCGTCGGCCTTGACCTACCTCATTGCGTGATTGCGATTCGTAGATTGGCGGAATTTCACGCTTGCTCCGTAGCGATTTGCGAGAGGGTATAAATAGCCTAATGACTATTCGATAGCTGCTATTCGAAATTAAGTTGACACAGTATAATTTTCGTAGGAGCCGAGCGTGAGAGACCTGTACACCGTAGGCATGTTCAATAAGAAAGACTTGGTCGATAGCAACGCCTTCGTCAATCAAGGCACGAAGGTGCTGGCGCAAGAAATCGTAACGTGGCCGGAGCTCGACAAAAGGTAACCTCATCGTCCGTTTCGCCCAATCAAAAAGCGCGAAAATTCACTCTGCGATTTTTCAGGATCGCGGACAAGATAAAGAAAAACGCGCATCGCATGCACGAGATCGGCTACGAGAGTTCGCGAACGCGCGACGACGAGTTTAACGTAATCAATCACGGCGATTTTTGGGTGAACAACATGCTGTTTCGTTATAACGACAAAGGAGAACCGATCGATCATATTTTCGTGAGTATATGCACGTTATACATCCGTCAAGTACGTCAAATAGGTTGATTATTAGACGTCGATGCGGTTGAATATTACATATCGATGCAAGTAGAACGAATTTGAGTTATACACAGCCGTGAATACAAGATTCATTGGAACAAACGTAAGATAACTCGATTACCTCGACTCGGTTTTGTCCAGAAAAACATTCTTCCAGTACGCTACAACTTTAGAATGTAAATCAACGTGCATAAAATCACTGCTCGAATACTTTTGCTTCCTCTACTTCTTCTACTTGGTGATTAAGCTCGTCGTTTCGCTTTCTGCATTTTTCACTGAGAAGATCTTGACTGCTTTGGGCTTAATTGTCTTAAAGACGGGTAATTATTAGAAAAGAAACTCTCTCGGGACGTACATTCAAAAAGAAGCTTTTCTTTTCACGGTAACATTATTAACGTAGCATGTACCGTTTGCGAGATGTTTCTCATCTATTCTCCGTTATCATTTTATAACGTCCGATTCATGTATATAAGCCAGCAAAGCCTTTTGACGTTACGTTTTAAAAAATTATGCCAGAAATAAAGCGATTTAATTGCAAAATAAAATAACAGAACGTTGAAAAGTTTTTTGTAACCAACAGAACTGAAAACTAAGCTGTTGAATTTCATACCTGTTGGATACGGTAATATTAAAAGCGCAAATATGAATAGGTACATATATCAAAATACACCAAGTAAAGTACTCTTGTGTATGTTTGTTTTCAACGGCATGCTCGGAGTAGGAAAATACCCATTAAAGTTTGGTTGTTTCTATAGCTATACTATGTGAAAACTCATAACGAAAATTCATTTTTGAGTTGTGAATCATTTTTAGTTTCTAAAATACGGTTAATACATATTTTTTGTTATTGTTGCATTCCGATTATTTCAGGTCGATTTTCAACTTATGATATATTCTTCGCCTGCTCTCGACATACACAACTTTTTCAACACCAGCGTAACACTAGATGTCTATAAAAATCATCGATCACAATTACTTCGAGAGTATTGGAAAACGTTAATAGAAACAATGAAGAAAATTGGATGCAAAGAGAGACCACCAACTTTCGAAGAATTAGAAAAAACGATGAAGGACAGACAAGCGTACGGAATGTTGATATCCTTCATGTCGTTGCCTTTAGTAATCACTGAATTAGCGCTCGATATAAATGACATTATGGGTGAGACGTATAATAATCCGACTTACAAGAATCCCGTTTATCGCGAAATGATGTGCGAACGATTAAAAGAATACGATAGATTGGGTTTGTTAGATTTATGACGGTAATCTATTCATGTAATTTCTAGTCTGAAAATTATTCTCGATATTGTTATTTATAGTTCACGCGTCGTAGACTTAAACATTTTTATTGCGTTAATTATCATACGATTGTACATATTTGAAATAAAAAAAAAAAAATTGAAAAATAATCCATTTTTTACATTTACGAACTCAAATGGTTTGATTCATACAATGACTGTTGCAATGGGGGTTTGTTACGTATATGACGCTTTCTTAGTCACGAGCGTCCACGTGATTCGAAAAAAGGATGACTACACCGATCTTACGATACTAGAAATGGATACCTTTTCTGAGCATTTACCGCAAAGAGAAGTTCAGATGAGAAATGAAAATAAATAACGAATGTATTTTGGCGGGAGCAACGAAAGTACAGGAATGACAGTGTCTTTCTGCATTTCGCGTATTTGAATTACGTGAAGTTGACGAAGTAACGAAAATGAGGGGTGAATGCTGATGGATGGTCTAGTAAAAAAATCAAGTTAGAATCGTATCATCTTCTGTAATAATTTTTTCCCTTTACGTATCATAACTTGATTTCACTTCTTCTCTCTTTACTCCTTTACCTCCGCATTTCACCATCTCTCTCGGTCTTTCGCGAGTGAGCTTGTATTTTTAAAGTATAGCGTGCCGCGGGAAGTGCATTGCATAATTTCCCTGGGTGCAGCGCGCGGAAATACCGAACTCAAGAGCCCGCATCGTGAGACAAAAGAGAGTAGGAAGGTATGACAGCGCGGTAGTGGCAGTAAAGAAGAGAGGAAGGAAAAAGACCAAACTCAAACGTACGCGAATCAGCAACGTGAATGAAAAGAAAGTGAGGAGCAGATAAGACGAAGAATAAAAGTACATAGATATGCGTGCGCATGAAAAACAGTGATCGGCTAGATTGTTTGGAGAAGTTACATAACAGCATTCTTGTTTGAAAAGGGGTTTATATTTATAACATTTACTCTTGTTATATTTTCAGAAAAAAAGTTTAATTCCACGTTTGGGAACAATGATAGTTAATTTGGATTTTTATTGCTTTTCAACTAGATTTCGTGTAAAATATTTCGTACGACGATATTAAACTTTCTCGATGAATGTGAGCGTGTGGAACGTACTACACAACACATATCATTCTTCCTTCCTCCCTCTCCATTTCCTCCCTCTAGAGACGAAAGTTTAAACTAATTGTAAGCGATTATAATTTGCTTCAAATTTCAACTCAGGTTACAATTTTACGTCGAAAATAATTTCTGATTTCTATATTTACAAAAATCAACATTTCGTTCGATAATAATAATATTTACATACGACTAATTCGATGTTTCGAAAACTGAACACACAATGCTCTTATATTGTGTCAAGAGAGGCAAATATAAGAATTCTGAATCCAAATGAAATAACAAAGAAACTACGACACTCTCGCGATTGCCTTTCTCGCTCGATCGAGCGAAATTGAACGACAAAAAAAATGTCATGTAAAAGCGAGAGAAGGTAAAATGAAAGAAGGGAATGGAAAAATTCCACAAGTGTCATTACGCGTGTTTCAGCCGTGATTTGATGCGGAATTCATATACATCGTCTACTGGTAGCGAGGGCTACTAGCACACGTGGTGTACGCTCTCAATCTGTGGCCTATTCATACGTACATCGCGAGTTCTACTCCTCCTCGCTCACCCAAGCCGCGCCCGCTCCAGCACGTACAAGATTCGCATTCAGCTCGCCGGCATCGACGATCGATGTCGATAACTTTCGTATTGTGCAAAAAGCGCTGCACACGAAGCGCGTATAGCGATAGAAACACGCAGGCTCGACTATACACGCTCGTTGATTTCGCACACGACGGGGGAGGGAGAGAACGAAGGCGAAATGGATATCGAGATGCCATTGTAACCTAGTATTCGAGACGGCCAAGCAAATATTTTCGGGACGAATGAAATAAAGCGATTCGCTCAAAACGGGTGAAAAATATTCATTTTTTTACCTTTGTGCCGTGCTTTCGTAATATTTCAATTCAGATACTCGAAATAAAAACATCACTTTTTTCCATTCTCACTCGTTTCGGAGTCGATTTTATTTTTTCTATTTTTCTCTATTTTTTTTCTCAGTGAAACGAGAATACGCACCGTACGACTAGGACATCGGAATTGTCGAAAATAATTTTTTGGAAACGAAAACTAAAAGAAACAGTAACGTTGGTTCCAATAAAAATAAGAATAATGGAAAAATGAAATCAAATACTCGGGGTCATATATGTTTTTGTAAAAATCCAAAATAGCAATTTCGTTCTATTTTAGAATCTCGAGGCCTTCCACGATCGAAATATGGATGGATAATTAGCATCGAGGAACGAGTGTAGGGATTTCACAAAGACGAAATAAACGCTCGAGGTTGGCAAACGATCGACGTTACACTTCCATAACCGATGACAGTCGCATTTTGTCTGCGCACGCGTGCTTCATTCTCGAGACGCGCTTATAACGTATACATATACGAAAGTAATATCAGCAATGTCGGGACAAACGTGACTCGGCTCAAAGGACAGTCGAGTTTATGCTACAATGCCACGTGCATCAAGCTCGCATCCGCCTCGAAATCAATGTTCTGTCATGCGGGAAATGACGACAGGAAAAATGAGCGAAAGAGGACAGATCCAAGGAATAGAAATAGGAGGACATTGGGCCGACCGATGTGTTGAATCGGTGTGACTTGTACGTGAGTAGACGACGACGATTAGTTTGGGGCAGACGACAAATGAAAATTCTTATAACAATCGAGACTGCGCTGAATATGAAAGGACTTCGATATTGAGAATTCAAATTTCAGTTGGATTCACTTAAATGGGTAAAGATAGACTACTGTCTTGTATCTGATTGTAAAAACGAAGAAGAATCGATAATAGTAACACTTGTATATAAATAATGAGAATTTGATCAAACTCACCGGTACTCCTTATAGTAGGCGAAGCTGATGTTTGTGCCTGAAGCATTTGAGTGCCCCCTAGGAGCGCCAAAATGAGTCGAAAAAACGTCATGCTGAATTTCGAATTTTACTGCTCATGGATTCCTATAAGTAAAAAATAAAAATTATTGATTATTCTTTCGTATCGTTACATTAATAAATTATTAGTAAATAACAGAACTATATCATTATTCATTTGAGAGTTTCTCTCAAAAATATAAATTCAATAGTATGAAAACACGAGAGAGCGCACGGCAACTTTAAACACTAATGCCGAGAAATATATGTCTTATTTTTACAATGAAAGTAAAAAAAAGCAACATCCTGCGATATGTTAGTACAATATCCGCAATATACTCGCCAGCTTTTTTAAGAGCCAACGCGCAAGTTTCTCTTTAGCATAAGAATAGGGTAAAATAAATACCGTGATATGTACTATAAAACTTGTAGACAAAAGTGTGGAAGGAAATTTAGTTAGATTTTTGTTAAGACAATAGTCGCGTTTCCCTCACGTAAAAAGTTTTATTTACTAGGTGTAATTATTAAAAAAATGCAACAAGTACTTTGGCATTATTTGAATTCGTATCGCCAGGATGTGAGTGTGAATTGAAAATGATTACACGAGATCGTACTCGCGTGAGATATGTGTACAACGCTACCGGTGAAACGCCAACGTTTATCGCTTCACTAGTCGTCATGCCTATGATTTTACCTTAACGTACGAGGATGGCGAGACTGTGCGCGACTATCGGGAACAGTTGCATCGTACTGTAGGCAATGGATCACGGATTTACCGGGCGCACGCATAATTCAGCCGTTCGTTGTGTTCTGTATGCCGTCGAGAGCGCTCGCGTTCGTCGAGATGACTCGAGGAAGAGAATTAGCACAATTCGGATATAACTAATCTGCTTCGTAGCTGCAATTGCTGCGCAAATAGCGCGAATAAAAATCCGATCGATAGTCACTTGAAGTCACCATCGGCAAAGAGGAGTCCTTGACCCCGATTTTCACGCGCGGCTGAGTACCCCTCCTGCCATCGACTCTTGCCCTCCAATATAAACAATTCGATCGATTTACCGATATAACTCGAGTATTAATTTGTTCGAGCCGTAATGCACAATCCGAATTATGAGTTTTTTGCCAGGTCGAAATTTTATGGCTGAAATATTATTAACATTTTTGTAATTGATTTTATTCGAAAAGAAAGTTAATTAAATTTTACGAATTTTATAAAAAAATATTTCGTATAGAGAAATCACACTTACGAATATTGATTTGATATTAAGTAAAAGTTTGCTGATTATGATTCTATAATCGAACGAGAACTGCATTTTCTTTCACCTTGGTATTGATTTCGCAACTCAAAATCCAACCTCCTCGATTTATATCAAGCCCAAGTTTTTCGATTGCCAATAACTTGGTTAAAACTTTATTATCATGCATCAATGTATGAACCGATTCGAGCTGAGTTTCCGTAATTCTTATCGCTAATCTTATTCACGAACAAACAAACGAACGATACGAATGAGCCGCGGTCAATGACACTGTACGAACTTGGTTCGTAAATACACGCTTCTGTATTTGCAATTATCTTCGAGAATTAATTAAAAGTAACGTTTTTTATATAAGCTTATATTCATTTTATTTTATTTTAAATGATATTAAATATGGCGAGGTGTCAAGATCTTTTTCTTATACGAAATTTGTATAATTCGGGAGACTGACAAGAGTCAAAAGGTACAGCATTGTGACAAACTGGAGATACATCGAGTTTACGCCGTACGCGTCAGCCACAACACTAAATCCAGCGCGTAATGTGTAGTGACTCACAACAGGCCGGTGATCGAATCGCGCGATGTATGCCAGTAAATTATTCGACGAAGATCGCTTTAATCGCGATAAGCCTAATTCCAATCAACCTCGATACAATAATTTATGTACCACCGGAATACGCTTTATTATGTAGAAATAATGTATTTATGTATATGTGTAAGAAAAATTGAACTGTTTGTAATAATCTTCGTATAATAATCTTTTGTTCAGAGATACGACGATTAAGACGTTAAACGAAATTGTTAATATTTTTCAACTCAAAGTTCATTTCCTATAATTATTTTACATCATTTACATGAATTTGAAAAATAAACAAAGAAATTTCATGAAACGCGATCAATCGATCGCGTATAAATTTTCTATTCGATCACAGAAACTCGAGTTCATTCAATAAATGAGATAAAAAGCCGGGAAACCGAAGATAAATATCCGTCAATGTATGCGATAAAAGTATGAGGTAACGAAAAGCATATGACAGTTGGAATAACCTGGCATCGTATCAACCGCGGGCGCTTAGATCCTCGTTTGAAGAGTAAATCGAAGATATGAAATCAGATGAATATACCGATCAGATTCTGTACAAATATTTAGGTAATAAGCAACATAAAATGTTTCTCTTAATACTATTGTCGACAAATTTTAAAATGGGATGATAGCGATCGAGGTATATCACAATTAACGTGTATGATTTCTTTTCATTCGGTCAAAACTCAATGCTTGAAATAACATACACATCTACGCGATTCAAAATAAATTCGCTCTCTCTATCTATCTATATGTTCACTAGTATTACTCGCTCATTTCGACATCCGTCATTGGCTGCGGTGAAAAAAATCACGCGTTGGCAGAGAATGCACGGAACGATCCATCAGCCGAATATCGCGTGCGTACACGCTGAAAGGATTAGCACAGACCCGGCGAGCGAATGCACATGGCATGGATACTCCGCGCGCCAGCCGTAACGCGATCGCTGTGTCATTTTGCGATACAGGAAAATTATACACTAGCGAGCTTTGTTTGTTGCGTTCGCGCAGAAACAACAATTTCACTAGATCGGATTTTTTTCGTATTTCGTTCCTGGAAATCTTTGAAATTCCCGGAAAAAATACTTGTTGATTAGAAAGATGATTAAAAAGATCTCTCGAAGCGAAATAAACGATGATACAGCCGACGACTTGCAGGTTGAATTCGCGATTGGTGTTTCGACTACCCGAATTAAGCACATGGGTACGCTAACTATATCCTCGATTCGTACGCTCGTTAAGTTCGAAGTTTTCGATAGCACACGGCACTCGTTTGGTCGTGCACGATATCCCGTCTGACCAAGCTTGTTCGTTACGCTTTGCCGTCGTACGCGCGTTCTCTTTCACACGGCTAATTCGAACGAATAACGCGAGAACGCGGAAAAGCCGAACGAGTATTTTCGTGTCCTATTACGCACGAAAAAAAAAGATAAAAAAGAGAGAAAACGCGTTAACATTATCTTGTTAACAAACAGCCAACTGCCAGCGAGAGCAAATACGGCCGGATAAAACCGTTCTGGCGGAAAGTTTACCGCAAAGGTCTCGAAATTTCGGCTCCGTACGTGACCAGTGACGCAATCGATACGAATTCTATCGGGGAACGCGCTTCCGAATAGCGAGAAATTAAAATATTTTTTCAGCCCCCGGAACGAGTAATATTTTCGCGAAATTCCGTCGGTATTCTCAGACAGATATATAACTACATTCGGATACAGACGGTAAATCACCGTCGCGGCATACATCTGAGCGCGAACAAATGCAGATCAATTTATTTTTCGAGGGAAAAACAGCGTGTCACGGGAGGGCGATTCACGAATGACAACGGTACAGGGAGTTTTCGGGAGACATTGAATTTCCATTGATCACCGGCACAGTTGGGTCCCTCGTCTCGAGACGCGCTGAAATTTGGGACAGTTGTCTCGGCAAAAAGGGAAGGAAAAGGGGGAGCTTTCCCTAATGGAAAGGGGTGACGTTGAAACGTGCGAGAGAGGATGTGGCGATGGAGAAAGCGATGCGGTGGAATGGTGCGAGGAAGAGGCTCAAACCGCGGAGCCCGGATTCCCCTGGGCCGCATGACAAATGTACTAATCGGCCATCGTCGTGCGTACATGCGAATCGCCCCCCTCCCCCCCACACCCCCGCTCTCTACCGCAATGTCCTATCCCTTCTCTATCTCTGGGGCCGTGAGTGATTAGACTGGCTCGGCCGGGCGATCACGGAATATTGAACGAAACGGTACATTATGCATTCCGTGGACGAGTCCGCGATTTCGCTCCACGATCGCACCTTTCCGCTCTAATGAGACTTTAGTCGTGAACGCGTGTGGCATGAGGGTGGATCGAGTAGACGCCCGGAGAAGAATACCTCCGATGAAATGAATCCAGGAATTCTCCTGACCGTCTCACTCCCGCTAATTGAAATTTGACGTGGAGATGCAAAGCTGGGATCGATTTTTCCACTCTCTCTTCAACTTTTTTCGTATAGAAGGGGCGGGGGGGCGAATAAAATGGATATTTGATACCGGGAAATTGTATCACCAGCCGCTCTCGTCGATAACTTTCTGGCGATTCGCCATTAGCGTTAGTCCCGGTCCCTCGATGGCCTAATTAATCACTACTAAGTCTCAGCTCTTGTTTACAATCCAGTCTATATGACTGGGGGTAACGTGGGTCCGAACAGAACTAATCCAGGTCTTAGCAAACCGTGTTGACAGAAAGCGAAATGCTCATAGCCTGTCCCAACTTGCAGCTTGTAAGCAATTACAACGGTGGCCGTTGTTTCAAAATTCAACGCGACATGAAAATAAACGAGCCGGCGAACGCCTTGATTAGTTTCGAAATTCGCCCCCGTCTCGTACACGTCGCGTCTATTGGGCTATACGTTTCGCGACGTGATAAATCCTTCCGGATAAGACATCGCTCTTGATTTTTTCCCCCGTTCATCTATCCGCAAGGGCAAAATTAAAAAAGAGAGGGGATGATTAGAATGGACGATCGATCGAAACGGCGAACGACATCGATACCGCGAAAAGCTGATTATAACAAATTGAAAACGTAGCGGGTCGGAAATGAAGCGATCCGGGCTTTTCGGATATAAAGCGAGAGGCTGTGCCGACGATCGCGGCATTAGCATATGGTTTATCGACCCGTTCGCCGTTCCACTTTTTAATGTGTTTTCCTTTTTGCTTTTCTTCCACTTCGCGAAGCATATCGAAATTCGCGTTTCGAATCCCAATGACCCCGCCGTACCTCCGCTACCTTGTTCCGAATAGGGAAATCCATTTGCTGCGCGCAGAAATAACGAGAAAACGCGAAAGACGCTCGCGACGAAAATGCCAATGTCAATCGACGAACAACTCCCATTTATTCTATAATAGCGGTAACTTTGACATTACACAGTCGGTTTTTTTTCGAACCTCTAAAAAATGTATAATATATTTCCAAAAGGATATCAACTGTTCGAGAAAATAATCGTTGAGTTCAATGTTTTGTTAAAGTCCTTCCACAACTTTCTGTCTTATACTACAATTTTAAATAAGTGAAATACATCTCGTTATAGAATTGATTCATAAACTCATCTTAACGATAAAATCACAGCCAATTATAGAGACGAAAAAGTCCGCATCATTGTGCATTTTCACTTTGCGATAATTAACAACGATTTATAAGCGCACTTTCATCGTTTCAATCGTTCCGCAATAAGTGATATTATCGCGATTAAATTACAAGTTGGAGCCCATTCAATGTCGAGTCCGAAATTGAGCGTGAAAAACGACACGAGATAGTTCTCTCTCGTTTGATTTCGGTAAATTCACCCGGAGCATTTTTTAACACACCCGACACGACAGCTGATAGAAGCCGCGAATCGAGCAACCCAGCTAGATTAAGGGAGATCCTAATCTCATTCCCAGCCGCGCGTTCCTTCGTGACAAATCTACCAAGTGCAGCGACGAAAATGAGTTTACTCTCGCAGATTCGCAATTGCGCGCCATTTGCAAGTTAAACAGGACCCGTAAAGCATCTTTTTAGCAACGGCACCGCGACGGAGGAATGCAAATCCGTTTCACGCGCGAGCATCAGCAGCCTCGCTAAACGTCAATGACAATCTGCAGTTAACATAATTAATCCCGCGAGAACGAACGAAACACCCTACCGATTAATTTTAACGCATAAACTTGGAATGTTTATCGTCGCCACGGATTTTCGGTCTCGTATCGCCCAACCAGCACCTTCAACTTGCCGGATAACAAGTTATGTAAGTGGCGTCTCCGCGTTTTACGAGAGCAAAATATCTCGCGTGACCCTTGTGCGAAAATATTTACCGGCTCTAAGTACATCAATCTCAACTTTACCTGAAAGCAAAGATCGCGCAACTATTCCCTTTGATCCTGTTCACTAAACTCGGCTCTCGAATCGATCTCGACGTAGAGCACCGTTTCGTACGGTGTGTTCATTGAGCAACGACACGAAATCCGAACAAGTTATGGGTAAACTATTTCATAATCAATTTCACACGAGTATCGAAGAATCGAAGCACTTTTGAAACACACAAGATTGTCGATGAAACACTAATCGAGATTCCTCCATCGCTATTTCTCGAATACCGTCACACTGGGAGGTAGCGAGAATAGCGTGTCTCGCTACGGATTTTTATTCACTAGTTTCAACACATTCTATTCCTTTCAGTTCGCAAAAAGTTTTATCTTTCCCAGGAACAGTAGGCGATGTATACCGAGTTGCTTACGACGAGTTCAAACGTAAGCGTTAAAACGAGCGGCGTTTCGTCACGCGATCGATCGATCCCGAGATCGATCCAACGTTTCGAGGCTCATCCCGACGAACTCGCTCTCGATCGGATCGATTTTCATCGATTCCACCGACAGACGCGTCACGCTCCTGAACACACAATCGCGCCCGCCGCTCTGTCGAGAGGGAAAGAGAGAAAAACGATATTCTCGTTTAAAAAATACGGCTCGACGGACGGCAATGGAGGTAAAATCGTTTTTGCCACGCTCTGTGTATTTTAGGCGCGAAAACCGATGGGGAGGGGAAAAAAATTCGACCGCGCGCGAACGTAAAAGGAAAGGAAAAATGGGACCCACTTTCGAACGAGGGGATCGCTATCCTGGGGAACGCTCCACCCCGTCGCCGCGATTATCCTCTTCTCGTCGAGCGCGCGAAACTCTCCCGCCTCGATTGCAATCGAAACGGCGAGCCGCTCTGTCCGTTTCAGAGCGCGGCCCCGATTCCCGAAACTCTTCTCCTTCCCTTACACGCGCTCATTTCTGTTAAAAAAAAAGAATAAAAAAAATTCCCTCAACCGCACTGACACTCGGTAAAACTCAAATAGCAAACTAGTGGTATGGAGATCTTTTTTTTCGGTTTTCTTTTCACGAAGTAATTCGTCGAAAAACGCACTTTTTTATCCAATGAAGCGGCACGCGCACGCGAAACCACCGCGATTGACGCCGAGACCGGACTGGAGGCTTCGACGCGGCGCTAGCGTCGCAACGTCCGGAGAGCGCACCAGCGAAATCACCCTCGCGCGCGCGCGCGCGCTCTTTCTCTCCCCCCGCTGGATAAGAGGGATGAGGTTGTTGCGATCCAGGAGCGGATCATTCGGTGGTCTTACCCTGCGGCTACGAACGAACAATAATCCCAGAGCTGTTTCGCGCTTCATTTGCCGATACATGTACTTTTGACTAAGTGTATTGTGTAATACTATTCCTATTAAAATTTCGCGATCGGTCTCGTTGTCCGAAATGATTCCATAATTACGAATGAATATTCACGAAAACAACGTCGAAAGGAATCGTTAAAATTTCACTCGTTGTACTCATTACAACAAATTTGAATTACAATACATTACAATATAAATTTACTCATTACAATAAATTGATTATTGTTAATTTTTACTAATGTAGAGTACGTTATTATTTGTTACCTTAATGCGAATTTAAATGTGTGAATTGAATGGCTACATAACATCATAGTAGTGAAGAGTATTTATCGATTTTTATTTAAATAAATCAAATGATCGAATGATTATTGTTTACTAGGTAAACCTTTCGCAAATTTTCACTCCAAGTATGAATAGCTTTCTGGTATTGCATAGAGAAATTTTTTAATATCTCATTTTTCGTCAGAATCTAGAGGAATCGTTGAATAAGCTACGAAAAGTCATTTCTGACGTATTATAATGTGAGGTATTTTAGGCTTCGCCGCGGAAATCCCGAAGCTTCTTAAGGTTTCAAGCTCTGACCGCGGAAGTATAAGTAAGCTAAAACTGCGCCAACTTCCGTCGCTCGCGCGCGTCGTCGCGAGGGTGCGCGCGAGCGAGAGGAGAGAGACAGAGTGAGAGAGAGAGAGAGAGAGAGAGAGCCGTTGCGTCGAGGAGTCAACGTAAAATTAAACTTTAAAGACTTATAACTTTCCGGCGTGTGCTCTCTGCGTCGATCTCGCGGACGGGCATAGTTAACTCAATACCTCTTCTTCTCTCTCTCGCGCAGTTCGTTCCACGCGAACCACTATAAGCCCCGACATTTTCAATAACTCTCCAGTCTCCCCCCCCCCTTCTCTCTCTCAATCCTTTTTCTCTCCTCGTCATATCTCGACTCGTACTTTTTTTCGTATCTCCTCGTTTCATATCTCTCCTTTTTCATGAATTTAAAACACACGGGGGTTGTACGACACCGCGAATACGAGTCATTTTTCGCGCGATGAAAAATCCATAGTAGGGGTGGGTCTCGGCGAGACGCGGTTAATTAAAAGGCCGATATCAGATATTGGAAATGGAGCTCCATTCGCAGTTTGCGCCGACCGAAATTGGGCAGGTGAGTCGATATAGGTTGACCGGGGTGGCGCGCGAGCGAGGTGGGGGGTGACACGCGAGGGGTGGATCAGCGAGCGCGGGAGGAGCCGGCTGACGTCTCGATCATGTCAAACGATTTCGACGAAACGTCGAACGGACAGCCGATACACGAGTCGCTCTCTATTTCGCTCTTTCCACCCCCTCGCAACTCTTTTAACGCGAAAATGAAAAAAAAAAACTATTCGCGGCAACAACAGTCGTAACGTGTTACCGCGGCGCCTATTTGTCATTGTCTGCTGGTATACCTTCTAATAAAGCCTAGGCGGTTATTAATCGTTACGGGCCAACCCGTTATCGCGATATTTATTGGATTTCGATATGACGCTGTACACGGTACGCGCGCTATATATACCCATCGCGAGAAGAGGAAAATAACGACGTCGGCTTAGTACATCCGAGTAGCGAAGAAATCGATCTTATCGCCGCACGAAAATAAGAATAATTCGAAAAAAACAAAACGTAGTCCGGTCTCTTCTTATACATAAATCGTCTTCTCATACGCTAACCCCTTTTTTCCAATCGAGTGAGTTACCGTTTCTGAGATACGAGAAAAAAATTTTCAATTTTCCAAGCCGACGTATGTAAATGTAAATTGCCGTACCGCACGTCGTTCTCTATTATATATGGAATGTATATAAAGAAAAGGCCTCGTCCCATCAAATTCTCGTATTTTGGTAAAAAACGTTCGGGGATCGATATCGTACGAGCTGGCTGTGTGTTATGGAGTACTTTGAGATGGAATTTATGACGTAGGAAGGTCCCTCGAAACGAGTCGAAATTATCCGCGGCGAGAGCGCGAGCGAAGATCGTCGGAATGAGGGTACAGTGATCCGCGCTGAAGGATGCGAAGATCGTGAAAGCGAGCTGGATGGGAACGGAATAGAAAAAGAGAGGAGAAAAAAACGCGATTTCGGAGGAAAGTGCTGAGACGTCGATTAATTTTTATTGTCAGGGTCAGGAGGACTCGACGGAGGAAAAATATAACATGTTGAGATGGGATTCTGGTCAGTGACCATCCTACGCGAGCGGAGGACGGGCTATCGTCGAGTCCACTCAAGTGGGACAATGGCTGACGTTAGTCGGTCATTCCAACCACTGGGAATCGACTTTGCCCTCGTAACTCGTCGGCCTCCTTTTGTATTCCTAATAGAATGTATAAACTGACCGGAAGATTTTAGTACCGTTCGAGTACAAAAAACTTTTTTACTTCTCTTATCAATACTCTGGCGCAAAGTCAATTTTTCGAACGCCAGTAATCCGTGCGGGTGTACATCGAGGGAAATCTGCTTGTTCGACTTTATCGATCAGCGAACTATTAGTATACCCATGTCAATCTACTATTTTTTAATAGTTATTCTTTACCAATAAAAAATAATAAAAGAATAAAAATTTTATTAAAAATTCCTCTGAACGTACGCGTGGATGTTAAGGGGCGATATGTCCCGAACAAACAAACCAGCCCCGTAATAAAAATCCATCCGTGAATGAAAAAGCCTGTACGTCTGATCGTGAAAATAAGACTCCCGCAATGTTGTACTATACGTGTACGGTTAACCGTGGCGGCGTATATCCGTGTGTCTCACTACGTCATCCGAAATCCGTTCTCGGGCAGTGGTATACAGCGGATGTCGTAAATGCCGTAT
Organism: Goniozus legneri; assembly: GCA_003055095.1. Lineage (NCBI taxonomy): Eukaryota > Metazoa > Arthropoda > Insecta > Hymenoptera > Bethylidae > Goniozus > Goniozus legneri. The sequence goes on from NCVS01000364.1 coordinate 44,905, forward strand.
ATGGTGTACCAGCGGTGCTCCCTGTCGCTCGTATAGCAACTCCCGCACGCGAACGAGCTATCTACACATTTCAATAACAATAACAAGGATTCGGTTCCGGGGTGCGCTAGAATCGCACAGCCGTACGCACCGAGACACGAATTAGACGGAATTTCGCTCTCGGTCTCGATGGTTTCGTTGCACGCGACACACACGGGCCAGCCGGCACGATGAGCCGACAAAATATTTGCCCGCTTCGTGCAAAAGCGAGACTGCGCGACAAACTACGAGATTCAATCGCGAGCTCGAATTACACATCGAATTTGTATACGCGCTGTCGTGAATTAACGAGATTGGCTCTCGCTCGATATTTAATAACGAAGCCGAAAATCACGGGCGCTTAATGCGAGCGATTTTCCATTTTCGTATATGCATATACATTGCGTATGTAGGCCGAGGGGCGTGTAACATACGCGTAATGTATCGGCAAATCGTTCGCGTAAATATTTTCGTCGTAGCCGTGTGCTGCAGACGGCCAGGAGCACCCATCCCGTGAAAAGGCCGTCGTAAAATATGGAAATTTTCGCATCGCGGCCGTTATTTACGGCTTCAGCGTAGACGATCGATATTTCATTTCGTTAAAATTCATCCTCGTATGGGCAGTATATCGAATATCGGCCGCAATGCGATAATACGTTTCGCGCGAAATCGTCCATTTTTATCTCGCTGCATAAGCTGAAGAGCATAATTAGGGGGAGAAGAGGTTAGTCGAACGAACGCGCCGGGACTCTTTCACGCTGGGATTTCGAGAACGAACGTGCAACTTTTCTCTCCTCTCGGCCGATATCGCCCACGCCGCTTCGCGGAATCGCGAAAGTTTCAACAATGTCATAGCCGACTAAACGGACAAATCGCTAATAATCTTCGGCGTACAATGAAAGCGGCTAATACCGATTTATCGATTCGCGGCGAAGATTGCGAAGAAATCTGCTGGGTCGGTATTTCGCTTTCAACGCGAAAGAAGAATCTGAATATTCTTCGTAAAACGGGCCATTAGCGATGAATTCGAAACGGCGGTATTATGATTCTAGCGAGGATTCGCAGCTGACGTAACGCGAGAAAGCCAAACTTTCGCGAAGCTAGGCGACGCAATAAGCGCAACGCTCGAGTTTCAAGAATCGCGGGCTCGCGATGAAGCTCAAAGTTCCTAAACGCGAGACGCGAGACGTCGCGGAAACGCTCCGAGCTTTCTTAATTTATCTTGGTGAAATTTTAAAGCGCGAGTAATATTTTCATTTCAATTTTTCAGCATTAATAAAAGGAATAATCTTGGCCGATCGTAGGATCGAATCGCGAAGAAATTGCATCGTTATCGCGATATGCCCGGTAACCGGAAACAACCGGACGGGTATTACGAGACCGAAACGGTACACCGGGTGTACGTAAAGGTCCCTGATCCAATCGGTCGAGCTATCAAAAGTGGTGATTAAAATGGAGGCGGGCGGAATGCTCGGTCGGCAAAAAGGGCTTGAAGGTGGCTGAATGGGGAACGGGCGAGGGCGCGAGTAGCGAGGTCTCGTTTCGGGCTTAGAGAAGCGTAGATAACACTTCTTACCCCGTGGGACTCTCCTCCGCGACCCCAATCTCAAGTCAGATATTGTTCCGAGCTTCCAAAGCTCAAAAGAACTCGTGAAAAGGCATTTCGTCTCGATTCGATGTATTATACCGCGCGCGCTCGGCTCATACGTATTGTGCTCTCGATCTTTCGCTTCGAGATATCTCGAAAGGAAAGAGAACAGTGGCTGGAAGAGAGATAGAGATGTCAATGAATGGCTTCTCGCTCCCTCGCTTACTTTTCAAGCGCGACTATACGCGACAGAGTTTCGCGAAGAGAGAGAAAGAGCCTCCCCGAAATAAAACAAGGGAATCGATTTCTTCGCTCGCTGATTATCCTTGTTTGTCTTTATTATTGAAAACAGGTTCCTCGGGGAGTCTGTTAAAAAAAATGTAATATCGCTCGGGATAGTTTTTCCAGGATTTTTCCCGAGGAATAGTCAAAAGGAAAAGCGTGGGACGGTGGAGAGCGCTAAATAAATCTCGAAAGCCGTGCCGAGTACCGTGTCTCCGTTTCGTGTATATATAGATACTTCTTTCACCCCTTTTAGCGACGGGTTCTAGCGTGCAGTAGGTGGCGGTTGGCACTGCATGTTCTTCACGGTGGCACCACTCACTTGGAAGGATTTAGTGGCACGGATGTACCAGAACGATACAAATCTCGTTCCTCCCTCGCTCCCAAGTAGTTTAAAATATCCTCGTTCGGTAATCGCGATAATTCGCTTTTTTCAAACGACTCTCCGAAACTGTAATTTATTATCAGAATAAACGACTTGTGTAAACATCTTGGCTTATTCGAATGAAATCGACTACCCAGCAAATTAATTCCAAGAAAACTCCTCTAAATCCTGATTCCTGGAATATTAACTTATCATTGTGGAAAAAGCTAAGATAAACTCGATTACATCGCAGTCTCCCCTTTCCTTTCCCGATAAAGAATATGGTGCGATATAAAAAAGAGTGGTGACAGGAGCACCACTCTTGCTATTCAAAACGACACGGCGAATTTACGACAACGAAGCTAACTATAGCATACGAGTTTTGTTTCATGAACGGATAGCGAGAGGAGGAAGCGGCGTGAATAGAAGAGAAGGCACGACAGGGAGAGTGACAGGTTCCAAAAAGAGTACTGATATCGTAATCTGTCCAACAGCTCAGTTACGGAATAAGTGACAACTTTATGCACTGCTAGTATCGTTGGATCACTTATGCATGGCGGCCCGGTCCAAATTGCCTTGTGTGTGCGCCAGCGCGAAACCGGAAGTTACTGCAACCTCGTAACATGATGGAATCGCGTGTAGAGCACAACGGAGCTGTTTGCAACTTTGTTTCCTCGAATACAATAAAAATAATTACGGTAAACAAATTCGCTAAAAATACTTTCCGTCAAAATGACAATGACAATGCCAATATTAACAATAACGACAATAACAATTACAACAACGTTTATTGTCAATATGTTTTGTTAACAATGTTTTCAATATTCGTCTGAATAATCCTGTTGTAAACGTTATTTATCGTCGCCGTCGCTCCCTTTCTCCCTAGTATAAGATTGCGCGAAATAACGTGCATCTTTTGTTATCGGGATGCAATGAGAAAATAAGCTTCGTTGAGAAAAGTGTAAATTTACACTGGAAACGTATAGAAGAAACTTCACTTTAGTTCCTCGGGGTGATATAAAACTTACCTCAACCACACCCCTGAGTCTTTCGCAAAGGATAAATATCGCTTGTCGAATATACGAACTTTTGATTGTTTGAAAATAACGGATTCATTCCGAATCTCAGCTTGTTTCATGCGATAAATTACGAATTTTCTGTATGTTCAAACTTGGTTGTCATAATTCGTCATTAAACATGCAACGAAAAGTACAACAAAACACGATTTGCGGCATTGACTTAATTTTTTGCGATCCCATTCACAAGTGAGTACAATAAAGAATAGAATTTTCGATCTCGGATAATATTTACCATGTAAAACGTACATCTAAAGAAATCTCGGAGCATGTTAATTAAAAACTTGAAGGAATTTAAAAACGTAACTCAAACGGATACTGAAACAACAAAGCAGAAATGGCAAAAAATGCATAGCGCGGTTCAACAGGGAAACCTCGAGTTTCGCCTACATTTTCTCTCATTTCTCCCTTTTTGTCGCGTCGTTAGTCACGTGATACGTGCGGGTAACGCGTGATGAAGCCTCCAATCATTAATCCCGCGTGTCCGCGACCGGGTTTCTATTGTCCCATGGGAAGTTCGTAAAAATGGCAATTTTTGGCATCGAAAAAGTCGACCAGTGTTCTTAATCTATCTTTCTTCCGCCATCGCTTTCCCTTCTCCGTCCTCGCGTGTCCTGCTTTCTACTATCTAGCCGCAGATCCGGGCGCTCAAAAGTAAACGTCTCTTCGAGAAACGTTCACATAAAAATCCAGAGAAAGAACAAGCGGGTTAATAGCGCTTTTTGAGATTGCGCAACTATATAATCACGCCAGTTCTAAATAACTCAGTCACTAGCGATAAGTCGTCAAATTATAACTGCGTATTATTCATCGAGCTTATTTGCTCATAATTTTCGTACACCGAGAAAATTTGGTTGAACCAACATGTGACATTTTAACACAATCGTTAAAATAATCATCCAACCTAACGTTTTGTTAAATCAATCAATATTTTCACTCAAAAATTTTCCTCTCTTCGTCTTACAAAATATCGTTTCGACAGTAAAGGAATGCGCATTTAATTGATTGAACAAAATTTTGTTCTCGGTACAGGCACGTTTTAAAATTGCTCAATTAGACGATGCTCTTGCACGAGTGAGCGTTGCAATCCACCGTTAGGTATTAGAGAGAGAGAGAGAGAGAGACAGAGAGATAAAGGGAGATTAAAATTGAATTGAAGAACAATGTTATTAGCGATGATAGCGAGAGGATTGAATCCTCGATGCTCGTAGTGATAACAAGGACCCTCAACGTTATAGGGCGTACGTGGCCATATATGCGCTTCATACAGCAGATTGAGATTTAAGCGATAACGGAAATGTATACCATTTCACATATTTATGGAAGGCGAGAGCGAGAAAATACTTTCATCCCAGGAAATTCGTGATCCCCTGTTCCATAAAGCACGCGACTGGCACTTCTCGAGTATCCAGCGCGGAGCGAAGGGAGGAGGACGAGACGAGAAATCTCGCACGCGGCCACGATACCGCCGAAAAGTTTGTTTCCCAACGCAGGGGCTTATCCGATGCCAGGACCGATGAGCGAGGCGGTGTAGAGGATTCCGAATGGGTTCGCGAACGTGTGACGTAAACCGCTTCGCGAAAAATCCATGGTCTCTCCCTTTCGCTCTCTCGCTCTATCTATCTCGACATTCGATTCCTTTTTTCCGATATCAAACGTCGCTGCTTGGCTACACCTATACGTACGACGTCACGATGGAAAATCGCGTGATTGAAAAAAGCGATTCATTTCCCTAGGTGAGAAAAGGGATTTCGTCCATTCATGTTCGCGTAAATAGGCAAGAAGGCATACCGAATTAGAACGATTAGATTAACAAATTTTTGTGTTTATAGAGTTTGGATACTCGCACAGTGACAGAGGAAAACTCAAGCGAGTAGGTACATTGAGCGAAAAATTGTTTCGAATTAACTAAATATGCTTTACTATACTGGCAAAATGATATAGTTAACCCAACAAATTGTTTTCCAAGTAAACTTACGATGGAAAATCGCGCGTGATGGAAAAAACTCGATTCTTTAAAAAAAAAAGATATTTCGTCCGCTCATATTCGCATAAATAGCGAGAAGATTTATCGAGTTAGAACGATTAGACTAGCAAATTTCCGTGTTTGTAGAGAGTTTGGATACTCGCACGGTGACAGAGGAAAACTAACACGAGCGGGCGCGTTTGCATAATCCGCGGCCGCGAAATACCGAGAGAGCATCGGAGCCAATCAACCGTGCGTTGATTGACTTCGCTAAGACGATACCCCGGGGGCTCAATTTCCCCTCGGTATATATATTAGGGGATGGCACCCCAATCCAATCCCTTTTTCACTCCCTCTCTTTCCTCCCGGCCTCTCCTCGGATAACTGCGCGCAAAGTCGAATCGTATCCCGTCGAATGAAAATTATCGAGTGGGCGTACTCGTCGAGTGAAATACAAGGCTCGTACGAGAGCGAGGCCGATCGAAAACCGGCGCTGTCCGTCGTTCGTCGAGTTTACAGAGCCATCCAGCTCGCGTTCATCGACTCGAGCCGTTCCGATTCTCCGTGAAAAAAATATATATCGTTCACAGTGCTACGCTATTGAAACGATTAGTTCGAATTGGGCGGGCACGGACGGTAATCGAATTAAATCCGAGAAGAGTTTACGAGATACTATCCATACTACTCATACTATTTCGTTATTAGGTGGTATAATTTCACCAGCTGTTATTTGCTTTATCAACGAAACGAAATTTCTTATATCTGCACTGGAATAAAAATTTGTCGAAGCTACTTTCTATTTGAAAATGTATAAATAGACGTTAAGTATTGAACATATTTTTAGTAGAGAGAGAGCAAATCCACGCGAATAATCACATCGAGAATTGACAAAAAGTAAAATGTTAGTCGCGGAGGACAGAAAGGCTGGAAGAATAGCGAGACAAGACCCGTTGAAAATATTTAACGCTGGCAAGTTATCTCGTTACGCGGCGAGCATTCGTTTATCAGAGTCGTTAAGATAACCGAGGGCCTTTTGCCGTCTCTCGCTTCGCGGCTCACCTTGGAAAAGATTCGCTTCCTCTCTATAGCTTTGAGTTGCATTTTCTTCCCGCAAATCGTTTCCACTCGCGCCTTTCCAGAAAGTCTCTCCTAGAGCTCGGCTCTGTTAAACTCGCGCTAATCCGCTTCATCGATTCTCGAGTTTGCCAGCCGAACGCCCTCCTCGAATATATTCACCATCCCGCTCTTGACTTTGATCACGACTCGTTCGCGCTCCAGCTTTTCTTTCCTCGACTTAATCGACGACAATTATTATCGAGGGAGTACCGTTTTTCCTCCTTTCGGTTTCGCGCGAATGACCACAAAGTGCGAGGAATAATCGGGGAATAACCGAGCTACCGGACAGGTAATAGATTTACTCTACTTTATTGTCGAGCTTCCACTCGCAAAGAACCATTTGCCTCTGTGGCACAGCGGCCATTATTTATACGAATACTTATTATTTTTCTTCTTGTTATAAATAACGACGTGAAATATCTCTTCTCTCCTATATAGATTAATCTAATACATTTTTTAGCGCGAGAAACGTATAGAAGCCTTTTGTGCGAAAGGTTCGAGACGAGCTTCTTCCGCGAATCCGCAAGATCCACGCGGATAAGAAGCTTGACGATATTCCGTCTTTCGAGTCGGAGGGATGATCGCGAGTGGACGGACGCGGAGTCGAGCGGACCGCGCTCTACAATACGGTCTTTAATATCGGGTCGTTTAAAGCCAGCTTGCGGTGGGGACAAACATCGACACCGAGCGCAGGGATCGTTCTCTTTAACGGTTATTGGCCGGCCGGTAATTCTCTAATCTCTGCTGTCAGCACGTTCCTCCCTCACGCCTCCGCGTGTTTGTGTATACCCACGCGTGTGTGCGCTTCCGTTTCAATAGGAACGTGTCCAGCGGATTAGTTACGGCGCGGTTTCTCCCGCAATGTCGCGAAATCGGCCAGCTGCGCGCGTGGGACTTGATCACTTCGGAGCTTATCGAGTCATCCGCCGGAAAATCAGTGAGAGACCGATTGCCATTGCAATCGATAATTAACGCTTTCGCGATATACGCTCTCGTTGAATTATCGGCGGGAAAGGGCGAAGAGGTGAGTTAACGATGGGTAATAAAAATTTGCCGATTTTGTCGAATGCAACCGATCGTTTTGAATGTATTGTTCTTCTTTCCGTATACTCAGAAAAATTTTTAATTAAATTTGTTATAAATTTAATGAAAATATTTACCTGTAAAATGGTATGAATTACCCTTATTACTATAATTATTCCACGTAATAGTTCTTACTAAGAGGTGCGAACTAAATAGTTAATTTGACTAATTTGCTGTTCACTAATCGAAAATCAAACTTGCAGATCTCTCTCGGTGTAGAAGAGCAAGGCGCGAGCGCTCGTAAAAATGTTCACGCATTCTGAACTTTCGACGCCGATAAAGGATACCTATTTCCCCGATTGGACGGAAGAGTTGACCGAAAGATTCGAGCTGCGCAGACGCGTGCAAAACTCGTATTACATATATGTATATATGTATACTTATATGCGTTATACATTTTACGGAAGTTGTTCCATCCGTATGCAAGAGAGTGGCGAAGGGGAGGGGGAGGGGGTTATGGCCGTGAAAAAGATGAAGTGGGAAGGAGGACGTTGCGCACACGCGGAGCGAAGATTACACGGGAAACATATAGAGTATCTGGATTTCGAAAATTTATCATGAGACTTCTTCGCCTCGCGAGAAAACGGGCGTACATAATCTGCGCGCTGGCTATAGAGGGCATTGCCGTTAGCAAGTTCAATGAAATTTATCGGTTGGCAAGAATGAAAGAGAGAGAGAGAGAGAGAGAGAGAAATTGCGTGTGTGTTTGAAATTCAATTTTCTTCTAATTCGATTACACCGGCCCACAGGAGTGATAATTTTGTTTAGAACAACTTGTTAAATGACTTTATTTTTATTTTATTCCTCCGCACACGAAGCAGAGGAACAGAAACCTTAACCCCGGTTACGCGTTAGGGAAATTTATCACCCGACGGAGCGCTTTGGAGCGAGACTGCCGTAATCCGCGTTAAAGGGGAAGAGTATCGGATTTCTTCGTTGATGGCGAAGGAGAGCCGAACTGGAGCGTCTATCGGGAGAGTGAAAATTAAAAACAAACGGGGAATCTCGATCGCGCGAGTATTTCCGTCGAGCGTGTACATGCCCACTCGTGTTAGGACAATTAGGTAACGGAATGCAGATTGCGGTCCTACACCAGCTGCAGTTACCATACGAAGTAGTTAGAGCTGGCATGGGAGCTGAGGTTAAAGGGAACGTTGGCGTTTCTGTAACCGTTGTCCCGTCGGATAACTTGCCGTCCTTCTCCAACCTATCGCAGCCTACCCAACCCTGACCATCTCCGGGGACGATGCAGGGGAAGCTCGATCCAGAGGCAAATGCAAACCAATTGAAACAGTCATTCCGCGTAGGTCTCGTTGCGCTACTCGAAACTCCTATACGGGCATTCCGTGATTTTCTGCAACGTCGTGCGAGACTCGAATAAATCCCTCATTACCTAATTAATGATAAACCGCCAACTGTAATCTCGACACGCGATAACTAAACTCGGTTCTTTAGCGGAAGAGATCGCATCGATGACAATGATTTAATAGGATTGGGTAGGAATTGTTTGAATTAAAGATATTTATCCTAAATAATATTTATTTGGGAGTAATTCATGCGATCGAACAATTGTTTCTATATTTTCAAATAACAAGTAGCTTCGAATTTTTATTTTCGGTATAAACAAAAGCTAGGAATTTCTATGGAATACCGGTATTTCCGTAGGTCGACGTTTATTGCTCCCTATACGATTCTTTAACGAGCTTAAATCCGAACTCTATCTCATTTCCGCATCGTACGGATCGGTTTCTCCAATGCCTTTCTTCATTTTCTCCCTCTTTCCCGCTTCGACTCTTCTTAGTACCATAACCGTTGGCAGCGACCATCTCAATCCCCCAACGAAAGTTTTCAATAATGCCAAAGTAGTTAACGATTTTTATGTCGCTGGCAGATAAGTACACAGCTATATGTGTGTACGCGAGAGTGTGCATGCACGTAGATGTATCACGTCGCGAGTGCTGTACGCGAAAAAAGGCGCCTTCACTTTGCCTAGACAATATTAAAACCTGTTCCCTTATCCGATGGTACATCGAGTCGCTAACTTTTCAATGAAAGAAATTTCCATTAAGTGCTTCTCATCCCCATCTCTTTAAATTATTTTGCGAGTTATAATGCACTCGTATCGGCGTGTCGCACGCAAAGTTTCTTTTAAGTATACACGGCATCAGAAAAGGTGGAATTTTTACCTTTTTTTCAACTTCATAAATTCCGATTTATCTCACGAATGCAAAGAATGAGAAATTGTCGATATGCTTTTCCTTAATGTACATCGTAGTAGTGGAAATTCGATTAAAAAATTTTAAGATGCGAGATGATCGAACTCTCGTACGCGCGATCTGACTGGTCAAATACAAGTATAGAGGAATTTCGTAAGAGGAAAGTCAAAACGATGAATTATTTTGTTTTTTGATTCGGAACGAAACGATGTGTCAACACGAAGCGTCGATGCATTAGAAATGATCGGACGATTATCTCTCCTTATCCCACCGGGATTCCAAGGGTTTCCGAAGCTCTGAAAGTGGATGGGCTGGTGGAAAATGGCCGGGGTCATCGGGGAATATCGCAGATACACATTAGAGGGACGCAACTGCTTCCTCTACTCTTCCTCTCGGCCTCTCTTTCCCGCTCGCCTGCCGATAGGTTAACGATATCACGCCCGACTAACGACGAAACTCCGTGCTATCGACCGAATCGCAGTGCCTCCCTTCAACGAAGGACCCGCCGTTATAGCGGCTGAGCTTCAACCTCCAATCGAGTACTAAAAAAAATTGACTCGTGAAAGGCATTATTGTTACGAAAAAAAAAATGTAGGAAACTTATGGAACAAAATTTTTCTGTATCCAAATTATATTTCACAAAAATAAGAGGGCATTCGTCATCGAATAGCTACATTTCGACTGATAGTCATGGAATCAAATCAATCAAGAGATTAAAATAAGAAATAAAACTAAAAAACTAAAAAAAACTATTAAACTTTGAAATGATCTCTTTGTTTTATTTGAACGTTTAAGGTACGCGATTGTTAATCAATGTAAATGTTCAGACTAGCCAAATATTGTATACTCGATTGAGCATCCCCTATATGGTAGGGATGTTATAGAGTAGAATGGGAAAATAAGGGGAAGGTGGACGCGAATAGGAGAGAACGAAATTTGATAATGCAACTCGACAAACAGCTGCGCATGCCGATTGGTCGAAATCGGCCGTAGAAACCGTGACGAGTTGCACGGAGGGGAATCGGGGTGGCTCAGCTAGGGTAGGGTGGAATTTCAATGCGCCTGTTTAGATATTATTTAGCAGTAAATCGTAAAAGGGATTGCCCAGAGGCCCCGCGGGTGTAACGCTGACGCGGCAACATGCTAAAGGCGGAACCTGCCTCGCTATACCACCATACCGTCGTGTCATTCTTCAATCTACCCCCCCCCCCCCCCCCC
>NCVS01000364.1:55860-91738 GCA_003055095.1 Goniozus legneri
CCCACCCCTCATTCTCCCCAACCCTTCTCCACCCTGTCTTCGCTTTTCCACTTTGCACCGAGATAAAATTAACAACGGCTCCAAGAAAGATCAACCGATGACTGAATCGAAGTAGCCCTTATTCTAAATATTATTCTTGATTATTTCATTACTATTGCAAGGAATTCATCTCCGAAGTCTATCTTCGAAGAGTAGTAACGACAATTTTTCATGCTAGAAAAAATCAGGTAAGGGACGTTGTAATTTATTTCTTTGATTCTTCCATGGAGCGGAAAATAAATATTCTTCCCATAGAAATAATCTTTAAGAAACTGTGTAGCAAAAGATATACATACATTGCGCAATAAAGGGTTAAGATATTTCGAAGACATTCAATGCGTCTAATCGTGTTTGCTGATCGAATTTCCTGAATTCACCTCGAACGTTTCGACGGCATAGCTATTTTCTAGACGCAGCTGCGCCGTGCCGCTTTTGCAATTGCGTTGTAATCGGAGTATACGATATAAAGGGAATAGCGGATAATCTAAATTCGAGTGTTTGTACGAACACATTGCCAAATACGGTTTTAAAGACAATTTAATAAAGTACATAACTGTTTACTCAAACGATATAAATATTCATAAACGAACTAATTACAAAAATGATTTGACCCGTAACGTAACGCAAAGACCTTCCTCGCATGCAACTTCACGGAGAACGAGCATAACGTTCCCGATTGAGATAAAATATGAATTAAACGAGAAGAGAGCACGATCGCTTTAACGAAGGATGGAAAATTTCTGTCCTTCATATACGAAGGATCGCGAATTCGGGCGCGAGCGGCGAAGGTGCTTCGGTTGATTTATCGGTTGGAAAATCTTCTGTGATTTCTGACGTCCATTAACTTTTCGCGTAATTCAGCCTCGCCTCTTCCGTAACTTTGCGCTCTAAGACGTTATCCGAAGATTTATATCGGCTTTCTGTTTCGCTTAGGTACGCGCTGATTGCTTAAATTCGCAAATCGATCATGGGTTTTTCGGGCTATTTCACGACTTATCCGTGACGTGTGAGGGAGAGCGGAATGAACGATGGAGAAATGCCATCAGGGGCTAACATAAGCGCATCGGTACCGAGAAAAGCGATCCTTGATGATTCTCCTTTTTTAAACCGGAATTAACAAATTTCGTATACAAGCCATGAATTTTTAGTCTCGAATCTTTATAACGAATTATCAACCCCTTTGAATGTCAGAGCAATAGAGCGCAGGCGTTGTTCGATGCAGAAGCCAACAACGAACCGAGAAATAATAAATAAACCGGAAACATAACGAATGGAAGAAAAATAAGGTAAGAGAATAAAAATGTGAGATAAATGATTCAGAATGGAATAATAAGGAATGAAACTAATGATATGGAATACGAGCATTTTTTTTACGAAGCGAGATAGCGTAACGAAAAGAACGAGAGGAGAAGAAAAGGAGATGAACAGTAAGAAAAATAAGAATATGACTGGGAGTAAGATGAATGGAGATAAAAAGGAGAAGAGTCGGGAGGGGCAGAAAATAAATGAATTAAGGATAGAATAATATAGATAAGAATACTGAATGAATGAATCAGAAGAAACAAATGCAGGATGCGATAAAAATAAGAAAGATAGTATTGAACAGTATAATCGACTAATAATAAAATAAGTACCAAATAGTATGGTATTGAACAGGTATCGGAAAAGTTGATTTTGATTCTTATAAGCGAAAGAGTGAGAGAGAGAGAGAGAGAGAGAGAGAGAGAGTAGACAGAAAGATATGGAGAGAGATTTGATGAGAAATTACAATGAAACATATTTTTAATGAAATCATTGAAGCGGGAATGATTGAATTTCAAACATTTCACGCTTTTAATAAATATTGAAACTTGATTCAGAAAATTGAAGACTTTGAAGGACATCATATTCTCTTGTAAACAACGAATTCAAATACAGCCGTTACTATTCAGCATCTTGTGGGTACAATATAGTGAACCGTGAACCACTACATTAAAGACTCGTATTTGTGTTATACAAATTATCTCTACGAGCGAGCGAGTAATTCGAAACAGGTTTGAACGCAAAGTAACGACTAAAGCGTGCTCAATTAGCACAATCGTGCTTCACTCGTTACTAACCTTAACACTGAGATTTGAATAGATCCAAAATTGTAAATTATAAATAAGAGAACTCGTCGTATAAAGATGTTATTAGTACAATCCTTACACAAATCAAATTTTGAAGTATCAAAAAGGGTTCTCGTATTCGTTGCATTTAATTTAAATCACTTTTGTTATACATTTGTATGTTTCATAAAGGTATATTTGAATTGACTGATACCTTTCTACAGATTCGATATATTGGCTTACCCAGTCTTTCAAGAGTTAACTAGCAAAATTATTACACGTGCATTTACATGCCTCAACCAGATATCTGATGTATGGAATAGCATTTGAGGGTGAAATTAACTTCGCTCAAAGCACAGGAAGCGAAATTCGGATGAAATAGCACTACTGATTTGCCGTTCCATTAATTGTGCAGAATTGCATCCGAACCATGAACGCGTCTTTTACTTGTATTCGCGACTGGTATTCTTGTCTTTAGCGCAAAATTCGAAAAGGGATCGAAGAGTATCGGCATTGCGAGAGTACCTCGAACACGTTCAGTCGATCATTTCGCGTTAACCAATACGAAGAACTTTTTCGTTCAGTCGTCACAGACGCGTAATGACCGTAGATCGACTTGAAAGGGTTGTTAAAGGACGGTTTACAAAACGCGTCTCTATATCAAGCTACTTTTAAAGATAGAATGGACGCGAGAGAGACAGACAGAGAGAACGACGAAGGAAACGTAACAATGAGTCCCGCTTCTCTTCCTATGCTCAACGACGCTTGCAGTGCGAGCTTTTGAGCGAGCGATCGGCTGTGAATCCACCTTACGGCAATAATGACATTTTATTTGTGTACCGTTCGAGAAAGGACAAAGTCCGTATAATCTCGTCGCTTTATATCGAAATATCGAATTCGTTTTTCTTACAAAGGGGAACGATGCTCAGGCGCGATGACTCTGTAATCACACGAAAAACGAATTTACAACAGCTTTCAAACTCATCGGCAGTATTTTTCAGAACGCACGAGCGCGATATAATTTTAAATATACGCGGGATGCTCGAGATCTGCGTACTCGCGCGCAAATCTGCCTTGTGTGCGTCCACGTATGTGCATGCGCATATATTACACATCTCATTATACGAAATTAGGTGCGGTTAGAGTGGAGAAGTACGCGTACCTGAAAATCTACAATGTTTAACGGGCGTAAAATGATTTCCAGGAAAAAAAATCTTATGAAAAACAGTTCTGGTATGTTGCATTGAAAGTTCAATTTTCCTTAGATTAGTAAACCTCTTAGTGAGAATTTACTGCTATAATAGAGTGTCTATAAATAGTAAAAAAAAATAGTAAATTTTGACTAAAAATTTCTCTGCGAATTTTTCTTTTCGTAAGTGTACGTCGAGAGTGACAAAATCAATGAAATTATTACTCCTGGTGATTCTAACGTAGTTTACTGTCGCGTAGGAGAATTCGCGAGACCCCGTTGAGATTAGCATTGAGTGCACACGTAGGAGAGTCATCATACGAGGAGAGAAGTTCGAGCGAGCGGGATGGGACGGCGGTGTCCGTATAAAGTTGTATTGCTAGGGCAAACGCACTGAATACGAGCCAAGAGAGTCGATCATACATATAGATACATACGCTCTCACGAGCCACCGGCTGCGCGCGCCTTACCCGATGTCGATTCGTTAACCTCGCGCGGTATCACCGCCATATAGTGCACTTTCGAGAAGACGATAATTATAATAACGTCTACCCACAGCGGTCCTCGAAGCGAGCGAATTCCTATCGTTATTGCTTCGAGGTTCGCTCTCACTCTCGACTTCTTTATTCCGATTGAAACTGCGCTTACGTACAGACGAAAAATTCAAAAAAGACTGGATCTTATTGTTCAATTCGTATATACATATAGGTGGGTCATTCCGGGAATGCATTCTGATACGAGAAAACACTCGATCGCACGTGTGACTATCTATTTGGATATCGAAGTTGAGCGATCGTACCTACGGAAGTTGCCGTTCGAAAAACCGAAAGAGAGGCCACGGATCGAGGAGTTGAAATAGACCGAGGTCACGTGGATCAACTCTCTCGAAACGACAGAAACATTGGAGGGTAGCGAGACATTTATTGTGATTTGGGCCCGCATACTGATCGACTTATTTTATTTAGTGTGTTCAGCATGAGCACCTCTGTCGAGGAAAAGGTATAAAATCGTTCCACCGTATTTCCGTAGTTTCGGCAAAGAAATTTAAAAAAAGAGGAAAAACAAAACTCATCTGGAGCGAGAAATCGATTGAACCGCTTCGAAATAAATATTCATTAGTCTCTATTATTATCATTAGTGTACAGTTTTCGATCAATTATAACACAGAGAAGGAATTTCAGAGAAACTAAAATAATTTTTATCCGAAATAGTTATAACAATAATGAGCTGAGTTGGAGTGTAGAGGTAAAAGAAGTATAAAAGAAAGAATGATAGAAGTAGGTGGCAGAAGGACTGCGACAACGTAGCTGGCATGCGCTTAACCCGTTTCCGAATGTTACCATGTAGCCACATACCCATGGTCGAGAAGTAAGTGTGCTCCCACATATAGCGGAAAAAGAATGGAGAAAACAAAGTTGCGCCAACATTAGAATTTTAAATCGACATCATCGTATTCGGGGTGCTCGAATAGGTGGAGCCCTTTTGCGCTCGTCGTTGTAAGAACAGAATGAAGGTATAGCATGGCGGTACAGAAAAAATAAAAAAATTGGGACACAAAAGGATAGAGAAATATATACCAACTCTAGTTTGAATTTTTACCATTGACAAAAATAAAAAAAAAGGAAGCATAGTAAAAGCTTTATAGCGCTATTCAAATAAGCAAAGCTGAGCTTGCGATTGATATTCGAAAATTACAAAAGTTCCTCACATGGTAACAATTAATTAGTTTTGTAAAATAATAGACTTATTTTTCCAATGTTTTTCGATGGGCTACCTTTATGATGGGAGGTATTTGCATTGGTATTCAATAGCTACGATTCAGCTGTAAGATTTTTTTATTTTTGTTGGTTAAAGTAGAAGGGCATGAGGCGAAATGGGGAAACTCATCAAAACCAAATCCAGGATCCACACTGTGATATGTGGTGTGTTCGTAAAATCCTTTGAAAAAATACAGATATATTTTATATCACTTTCAGCGGCTATCCAAACATTCCGCTTCGGAATTTTCTTTTATTCAAAGTTCCTTTTCTGTACGATATTTTTTGCTTCCAACAAAATATCTCGGGCTTGTACAAATTTAATGAGTTTATAATTTCTACTTACAATGATTTAATATTAATTATCCGATTGAAAAAATTTTTATTTTTTTCCAATATTTTCTTCCGAGGTAATTCGGTCGGAGTTTACGGTGCCATTCGATTTTTCTCGCATTTTTACGCTATAAACTTTTTTCGTAGGATTTTGCGGCCGTGCGCGTATTGGTTCGACACTTGGTAACGCAAAAAACAGCTAAAATCGCCACCAGACAGGAAACCACCGTCGCGCCAGATGTTAGAAAGCTGGAATTCCCCAACAGACCCTGCCGTGTCTGGTCTGGAAGCTTTCTCCCACTTTTCTACTATCGATTTGGCTATTTCGGCAATTTTCTAACGCGGACCACCTGCTTTCGCCAACTGGTTCGTAACAAAATATTTTCGGCCTGTTCGAATTCGTTACATGTACAATTCACCGAGACGAATGATATTTCACAATCGAGGTAGTTAGACAAAACGATTACAAATTGTCAAAACACGCGGATAATAAGAACAAGGGCTCGTGAAATGCAGAAAATACAAGGCGAAGAAGAGAGAGAGAGAGAGAGACAGCGAGAGACAGAAAACATCGAAATAAAAGTGAATAAGAAGAGGGTAGATTGCGAGTGGCGAGGTCGCGGGTTTGCGTTTGTTTCGCGCCGGAACAAAGGGATCTCGGATGACAAATGCCAAGCGCGCACGCGGTCAACCGGATCTGCGAGCGCAGAGCTTGCAACGGTCGGAAGGGGTGAAACGTAGATAGAGCGAGAAATAGAGAGAAGAGTGAGACGGACGAGGGCAGGTGGCGTGGAGGAAGGGAGATAGAGAGAGGAAGAGAGAAAGTGAAAAAAGGAGGTAGATCATACCTCCCGCGCGCTGCTGTACAAAGAACTGCCCATGAAAAATAATACCCTGCAGTATTCCACGGCTGGTTGCCCTCCTACCTCCGCGAATTACGGCTTTTTGTCCTATTTCGTTCCACCGTCCACGTTCCTCCCTTCGGTTTTTACGATTTGGTAATGAAGTCGATCTCTGAATACTCGGATAGATATGCGAGCCATCGTTTAACTTACTTACCGGAATGCCGATAAATTAGTCGCTAACTCTCTCCCTCTCATAGAACGGTGAATGTTATTCCTTACTATTCGACAGGATTAAGAATGTTGTTTTCGTAGTATAAATGTTACGAGCAAGAGTTGATACTACTGGGCTCCCGCGTGAATACCGGGATCGCGGCGTTAACTCATGAAAACGGTGAGCATCGGTTTTCCAATGTACACACGTACACAAGAGGCGTTACTCGACTCGCTCTCGTACCATCTCGAAATTGTACTTTTCGACTTGTACTTTATTTCAAGAGTACGCCGATATATATCACGGAATTGCTACGAATTGAAAGCGCTCTGCCAACAAATGTAACGATAATATTCCGTACTCGATTCGATCTCTCACAATATTCGTTGGACAAAAACGCGTACACCCGAATCTTAAAATTCTCGAGTTTGAATTTTCATTTAAATTCACTTTCATACTCTCAAAAATTAAAATAGTGAAAACCTCACTTTTTGAGACAGTGACACCTCAATTCACTAACAATTAGTGAGAATTTCACTATTTCACTACCGAAATAGTGAAATGTGAAATATACTTCACTGTCAAAATAGTGACTTTTCACTATTTTAATTTTAGAGAGTATATGTATATAAGATTTTATCTGTGCGGTAGAACGTAATATCAAATATATTTCATTGTGAAAATAAACCATGTACAAACTCTCCTCGGCATCCTGCTTTCTCATTCACATTTCCTATTTCTGGTCTCTACATGCTTTATACATTTTCTTTACTCTTCTCCTTTTATCTTTGTTTTATTTTTTAATATACTTCGGCAAAGCAAACGATTCGATAGCAAATAACTTGAACAATTTTCGACGGAATATTTATGAAATAAAAAAATAGAAATGTATATTTCATTTGACGAACAAAATTTTGTTCCCGGTATGAAAATTGGAATCGCTTGATGAAAATGGACATTAGCTTAATAACTAATTTAACGTAAGCCGATAATAGTACTAGGATGCGTGGTACATTTTGAGGAAATCCATCTAATCGTATAAATCATCACGATGCAGAAAGCCCGACTAACGAGTAACACGATATCCGTTCTGGGATCTAGTGTCTGGTCTCATCGTTAGATCCACGATTCAATAAGGAGCGCTATGTCCACTGCGCTCGACCTCGCTCCATTCGCGTAACCAACTTTGTTTAAACCCCACGGGATCGTCCGCGATAACCTTACGGGATAAGATATTTCCATCGAAGTATTTTACCCCCGGCGAAACGATAAGGGCTCGTTCCTCCCCTCTCTGTTTTCGCTTAAGCTTCCAATAAATTTCATTTAAGGTTTAACACACTGGAAATACATAATTACTTGGATAGAACTGGTAGCTCTCTAAGAATAGATTCGACATAATTTTCGTGAACCGCGGATAGGTATAACGTTTGTTATCCGCGATGTGGAGAGTACCGCGAGACCTGCTGCAGACGACAACCCGGGTAATAGTATAAAGATCCGCGCAATATGGTCCTCGCGACTCTACTTTCTGCCGACACGATGGGAAATAAACTTCCAACGCCACTGCATTATACGGCTCGGAACTCGTCGCTTCCATGCTTTGTATCAACTTCACTTTCCGACGTCCATACATTTTTATAAACTATCGTTTGTGAAATCAGTTTCGTCGTTTCCGCTGCATTTAAGAAATTTTTCACTCGAGATGGAATAAAAGATCAATTGGGTTTATTCGATTATAGGAATAATCGATTCGATAAATATTTTATACAGACAATATTCACAATATTAGCCATCGCTTTTTTTTCAGCATAAATAATTCGTGAAACTGTGCTCATCTTCTCGAAGGGAGTTTGGTTGTACCTATTGTGTCATCTAATATTCAAAAATAGAGTACCTATGCTTCACAGAGTAGTAAACTGCATGACCAGCGAGTTATCCGGAGACCAATTTCACGCTGTCGCCATAGATGGCGGTGAAATCACATTCGCTATATATCGAATTTTTTGAAAATATGAAAGAATTATGAAGAATCAATTTTGAACTAAAATTGTCGATATTAAAGAAAAAATTGAAATGTGCACTTACAAAGCAATAAAGAATGGAATAAAGAAAGAAAATTTTTTGTTAAATTCTCGAGAGAGCCTTCCACTCGATCACATTTTACCGCATCCAATTCGTTACCCCTGCGAATTCTAGAATTATACGTACGTAGAAAATCGTTAATATGCAACATACGCGAAGCAGTGATCCGAATCAATTTCCGTATCGGTCAGATTGTCACAAAGAGGATCTTTTTCTACCTCAATCGTCGAGAATACTGTCCACCTTAATTTTCCGTAGTCTGTATCGAACAGCAAGGAAATTTCCAATCGGTGATCCAGCACTCAACTTCCTCTCGAGTTCGCGCGGAGAACTCATCTAACGAGATAGATTTCGGTGAACAACTCGAACGAGGCCATTCGGAACGATCTCAACCGCAATTTAAATCATACGATCGGTGCAGGTGCTTGTAATTATTTGCCATCGTAACGGAAAATCATCGACACCCGGCCGCAGAGGAACGAATAACCCAGCGGAGAATTTCCGTCATTGGCGCATTCGGGCTAATTAGCGCCGCGAAATTGATAAACTCGGGACGTTGATATTGCGCGAGGAGATTAAATCAATTACATGGGAATTTATGTACGGCTTCGTTTGCGACGAGTTTGACAAAGCGGATCCGGCAAATCTGCATTTTAACGCGCGTGGCCGTTCGGTTCGGCGTGTGCGTATGTGCAGACGTTACGGTTAGGAGAGGGAGGAGTAAAATGCAGATCTGCAATGTGGATACCAGTCGAGGAGACGCGAATTTGCAAATTGTAACACGTTGCCTGATTCAGTCGCGATTTTGCGGGATAAGCCGGGTTGCGTCGGGGTTTCCGTCGTTACGTACAGAGAGCTACCGAACGGAACGATGCATCGTATTATAAATTAGCAAACAAATTAGCCTCCCTTGCAGGATTAAAATGCTAAATTTTATAGGGCGCGTATTATACGACGAGCGCGGACGCGAAAACAGTCGAATTTTCCCAATGGTAGTCGGCAGAAATTAATGGATTCGATTCCGAGGAATAAGCAGATCGCAATTACGATCCTCTCGGCACTCGATAAAAATTTAATGGCCGGCTCTATCATAGAAAATATTATCGTCTTCGGCGGAAAATCGGATTTCCGCGGATTCGCATAAAATTTCCGTTAGCGCGAACGTGGGGGAGCTCATATGCGCGCAATAAGATTCTCGAGTCTTGTGGAAGTGACGTTTCGCCTCCTCACGGCGGCTTTTCATCGTGAGCGGGCCTCTCGACTTTCTCGCGCGGAGGCAGATGCGTTAAATAGCCAAACGACAGAGGGCCTCGTCCACGGCGTTTCGTCGGGGTGCATTTTATGGGGCCACTATCGTTCCGACACGTCTCGACCTTTCGCCAGGAGCGAAACCTATCCTGTCGTTTTTTCGCCGATCAATCACCCCGACGAATTACGTACACGAAGTCACGTATTATCGTAGTATATAACGGAACGTGGGAGGGAGGGACTCCCTTCCAACTCGAAACGCCTGAGAAATTACAATGTGCTTATTATAAGCTCACGCGTACACTCGGGGAAATTCTCAGTTAAATGTACTATTTTTGTTGGTTAAAAAAAGGCTCAAATATCAACCAGTCAACTGTTATTCACAACTAGAGTTTTTTTGTTGAAAAAAAAAAAAACATTTTTAAACAAAATAGTTAAAATTACAAGTGATACTTTAATAATTCCTAACAGTAGCATTTGCTGAGAGGGTTTAGTTAAAAATTGAATAATTTGTTGTCGACTAATCGATGTAGTAAAATCGAGTAAACAGAATTTTCGCAGTGTATAAACCTCTTCATGGGAATTCGTCGTAAGTGTTCGAATCTCCACACACACGCACACACGCACACACACACATACACATTCGTCATTCATCATATTTTCATAGTCACAATATAGGAATATAACGACGAAACGAATACAGTGCGATGTTTCCGACGCGTGCGCGATTAAATTTCGCACGTGCGGTTTATGACCGTTTGATCCAACTAAAGCTGCGGTAAGAAACGGATTTATGTACAATCGCGGAAAGCGGCCCTGGCGCTATCATTTTTACGTTTACATGAGTTGGGTGGAATATTTCATCGGGAGCTCCCCATGAGCGCACCGGCGCGAGTAAACTCTAAATATTAAGGTGCGTCTAGAATGTAGGAATGCGCGCGGCAAAGGCATTTATCTTGGCGCGAAACTAGATTAAATTGAGCTTAAACGGGGGAGCACAACGCATGCTTATTTTTTGATTTAATACGCGGAGATAATTTACGATCGTGCGTTACGCGACTGTTATAAACTCTATACAATCGTCGGCGATAAAACAGACGGGATTGTTAATTTTCGTTCTCGCGCGTTGCAAATCCAATGGAATCGATTGTTCGCGGTCGAGCGGTCTAAGCCAAAAGTAACGAATCGAGGCAAACGCAGAAGACGACAAGGGCGAGCCGTGTATAATTTATGCGATCATAGATGCAATCGCATTTGAATATTCACAACTATGCGCGTCGCCCGAACTGGTAACTTTATAATTACCAACTAAATTACCTAGCCGGTATCCCGCGTAGTTCGTACGAGTGAGATTACCCCTACCTCACCGGCACTCTCGCCCACCACCACCTTCGTTCTCGGCGACAACGACCGCCCCCGCATTAGGTACCTGAATTTATTGAAAATTAAGTCTGATTTTATCGTGTGGAAACTTTCCAATTTTCCACGGTTACTTTCCCGTATTATTTCACCAGCAAAAGGAATTTACAGTAGAGCAACTATCGAAGTATTTAACCTCCACGCTTTTTCCCCCTAATTTTTCTTCCCCGTCGTATATCAAACGGCTTATTAACGAGGATTCGATCGATCGAGAAAAACAAAACTCGTTTTTCGTTAACGATGATCGAGATGACGCATAGGAAAATCAAAATTTCAACAAAACGTTGTATTTAACGACAATTGATTGCGAGAATCCGATTATTTCTACTTACGAGCGTCCCTGTTCTTTTTCTCCCCACTCGGTGTGACAAGTCGTTCGAGCAGGGAGGGGGTAAACGGTCGGCAAGGCAGCCACCCTCGCACGAAAGAACGGAGCAACTAATTGCCACACACGTCGATCGGGTCACTTGTCACTAGGTAACCGATAGCTGGCCGTCGAGTTCCGATTCCTCCGCTGGACTCGTAAAGGGGAATTGATAATAACGTTAGACGCGCGAGTGTGAGTACACTTAATCGCGATTCATTTACCGAAAAGATTCTCTTACAGAGTTTTTCTCTATTTTCTTTACTAACGTGCAACATGGCCAGGTACGTAATCGTGAAATCGTGATCGAGTGGGAACAATAAGTGTGAAATTGAATGCCTTTAATCGATAGGAGTGTCGGTCGAATTATTTGCCTGTACCTGCTTTCTGTTTGCGTGGCAGCCGGTGTCGATCGGGAACTCCGCAAGGAAGAATGGGTCGTGAGAGCGGAAGGAGGAACTCAGGTAGCCTCGCTATTGGCGCTTCAATCAGGCTACAAGCAACTTGGACCTGTGAGTTCAAAGTTCGGTACTTATCCACGTCTCGCTTCCTCTTAATTGAAAGTAACAGTAGGGAATTCGTACACTGAGCACAAAAATTTGGTTAAAAACGATATTCTAACTGCTCGATATAAAAAATATCGTTTTCGCAGCATAGGAACAATATTTTGGTTCAACGAAATTTTTTTTCTCAGTTTACGCTTCGTACGTAGTGAAGATGACGGACGCCTCAAATGCAGAAAAGAGCGATATCGTTAGTACCGCTGGAAGTTTGTCACCAGTCCTGCAACGCTCGAGCGTCCCTCTCGTGCCCTCCCATAAAAGGCAAGACGCTTGGATGCAATTAAAACTTAAACAACTGTTTAACAAGTTACTCGTATAGCCACTTGCGCGTCGTCCAATTGTATAGTTCAATTTTCGGCGTACTGTTTTGCGGGATTATAGCTCAAGGCGCTCTAGCTATACGTGCCCGCGGCTCTATACGCGTCGAAAATACGGAGAAATGAGATTTTGGCAAACAAAGTTGCGGCACGTGAAGAAGAACAGCAATTCATACGGACCGTGCGCGAGCGCGAAGAAGTCACCCGTGCCGCTCGCATTGTGTGCACGTAGGACGTGTAATTTATCGTGCGCGACACTGTAATTTGCTCTGGCCTGTGTAACGCGCGCGACGCGTCCAAATGAAAATTAAACGCTCTCTGAATTTTTCGATATTCCAAAATTTCGTAGAAAATTTTTCGTTTGCGAATGAGATGAATCGGCTAGTTCGATTTTACTTTCATGTAATAAAAATAGTAAAAATGTTTACTAAAAATTTTTTCAAGTGTAGACGAGGTCGAGACAAAAACGTTCGATAAAACCTTTATCGACAAGATACCGCGTATCGCAGTACACCCCAACGAAAGTTAATCCATTCGCAAGTGTTCGTCAAACAAGACATATGGTAGCTCGTCGTGACGTCATAGTAATCTCCTGACGCGAATACATTACGTACATCACAACCGGATATCGTGGGTACGATTCTCGAATTGTTCTAAATAAAAACGCAGCGTGAAAAATCTACACCGGTAATAAAAATCGTAAAGATTACGCTCTTGGCACGGAAAGTAAATTCGGCTAATCCGAGTGCTGTTGGATAGCGCGAAAAAATATCAATATATTTTAATAAAATAAAAAAAACGGTACCGCAAAATCGTCACGTACTTCCTCGTCGTACGGAATTTAAACCGGAAAATCTCGCACGTTATAAATATCTATTGGATGTCTACACCGCTCTAAACATCTTCAAAAATCACGAAATATTCATTTTTTAGATAGTATATGTATATGTGTGTATAAAATGCACTCGTGCATATTTTACGCATCAGTGGCATAATACTTTGCTATTATAATATGTAATATTGTTCTAATATTGTTTTAATAGTACAAGTCTCTATTAGGTTTGATAAAAACTTGAATAAATAAAAATTTAAAACATGTATTGTTCGAACGGAATATAGCGGCGTCGATCTTTCGTAACGTCTCCGCGATCGTGAATATATACCGTAGACATCGGTCAATGTTGAAGTTGATCGCGCGAGAGGCAAGACAAGCTCGCCGTAGCGCTGATCGAAAAAGAAAGCGGTTTATCTCGATTTTGAGACGTTAACGGTGAGGGAAAGGCGAAGTTTTGCGAGACGCTTCGGAAGAGCCGTAATAAAGACGAGACTTATCTCCGGTGAAATTTTTTCTCGCCTCCATTCGCTCTTTGAGGAGGAGCGCGCGTTTTTCCCGTGTTTTTCATCGATGCCGCGCACTCTCGAGGGTTTTTCCGTTGCGTCGGATTCACGCAAGGATGTAAACGGATATCCATCCCTTCCGCGAACGCGCCCTGAAAGAGGCTCTCGATTCAGGAATGTATACGCCCCGTCGAAGGCAGGAGAAGCCGGCTAAATCGTTTCCTTTTAACGTTCAGATGACTGCGAAGAGATTATCCCGATAAGCAGACCTTACGAACCATTTCATCGCTCTCGCGTCCCTCTCCTCTTCTATTTAGGACTGTGTATCTCTTGGACTCTCGTTTGTACAACGGATTAGTTCCCTTTTCTTCTATTCATTGAAAAAATCAATACAATTACATATTCGGACACGAGCTTATGTCTCCCTCGTAGAATCGCTACTCCGAGTAATCGCGCGATATTCGAGATCACGGTCCGTACATTTTCGCGAGCAAATAGCTTCTACTTCGGTAAGAAGGAAAATAGCACGAAGAAAACGATACAGTATACGCCCGGCTCTCTTTGAAGCCATTTCACGCGCTTCGTCTCGTTCAATTTCCCGTTCGAGCTCTTTTTCCTTCTAGCAGTGCGCAAAATCAATTATTTCCCTTCGAGAATCATCTGATTCGATATTCGTTTCGCGAGTAACGCCCCGAGTGGCGAGAATCAGAAAAATCAATTTCATTCAATTACTGGAAGGTGTTAACTTGGAAAACCGATGCCGAAGAATTAACTTTTGCATGAATTATAGGGTACAATTAAAGTTCGTAACTTTCAATTCGAATCCGCTGCACTCTAGACGATTCGAGCTAAAAATATTTCCCCGTTTTCGTCATGTCGAATATTCAATCATTTTAATAGCTACTCGACCTTCGAAATACTCTGCGATATTTCGTACCGACATGTTTGCGTTTACCTCAATTCAATTTTGATAAGACCTCTGTCGGTTTGAAAAATTAATAATCGCAATGGTGATTGATAAATGTGGAAATTAAAGGAGAGTTAACATTATAATACGACCCCCGTTAGTTTTGCATTTTTGAATGGACGTTATGCAACCGTCATGATTAAATTCGTTTCGAGTTCCGAATGAGCGCGAATGGTAAAGCACCATAACGCATATCGGCGTCGGAGCGTGTGCGCAATTACCTCGATGGAATGTTTCGCCCCTTTTCTAAATACGCCTTTGACTCTGCGTTATCAACTACTCGAGAGATCTGTGGCAAGCTCTTCTCGCTCGTATGGGCACCACAGCTGTACCCTGCGTGGTTAACCGCAATCCATTCCGCGTTACTTTAACACGGCTCAGGTGCATGCGAACCCGCAAGCTTTTTCTCCTCTCGAAATTAACGGATAATTATTGCTCGTAATTAAACAACGCACGCTGTCTCATAAATCGATAAAGTAGATTAACATTAACCGGCGAGTCAACAAGAAAAGTCGAAACTCGATTTCTCGCGGGAGAGACGAAATATTTGACAACGTTCGCGACGTCGGATTGTTGACGAGAAATATGTACCATGATAGATTGGATTCTCTCGTTCGAAGAGAAGAAACATAGTCTTATCGGCATCTGTCAAATTTCGAATGATGAGACGGGACGAGATAGGAAAATTAAATGGAGCAACTCACCAGCGCCCTGACTGAAGATTTTTGCGAATCCTTCGACATTGAACACCCTCGATGTAGGCGGAGAATTAACGTTTTTCTTATTTCACCGGGACATCGCGGAGCACTCGTTCGCGTAATCGAAATAAACGACGTCGACTTCCTACTGTACTACGGCTTAAATGAACTTCGCGTTGAGGCAGTTGACAGACGTCGCGACGGTCTTTGCGGGGTTTAATCCTTGAACCGTATGAGAAGTCGAGCTAGATTTCTCCTGATCTTGGATCTCGCGCAGTCCGAAAATAACGTATTTTCCAACCGGGGAAGATTCCCTTTTTTCAACAAAGTTTAATCTCGAAAATCTGAAAGAACAAAATGGAACGCATTATGAAAATAATAAGATTCGCGAGTATAAAGACCAATAAATTTCGAATAGGTTAATTTCATGAAAAAAGGTATTTAGCGACAACTTCAGACTGTTAATCGTCAATTTTTTCAGAGAAATTTAATCCCGAAAGAACAAAATAGAAGACATTGTCGAGATAATAAGATTCGGTCCGACACCACGAGGATGAATTTCGAATAGGTGTATTTAATGAAAAGAGCCGTTTAGTGACAATTTCAGACCGTTAAGTGTCACTGATACAACAAAAACAGGTAGTGGGTGGAAGAGAGAAGGGGCCGCAAAATAGTCGGCTGGAACGAGATAGAGACGTTAGGATTTTCATTGGAAGCTGACGACGTTGCGGGAGCTTACGGAAGCGGGATTACGAAAGACAGTTGGGAATCCGATCAAAACAAATGGACTGCGAAACTACGATCTCTCTCGCTCTCCGTCTCGTTTTATCTTCTATTCGGTTCGTGTTCTTTCTCCCACCCTCTCGTTCCGAGGCTCCTAAGTCTCTTCGAGCCGAACGGGGCTCGCCGCTAACGCGATACGGTGCTGCAACGATTCTCATTCTATATAACCGCTACCGAGTCGCTTCTCCGATAACACAAATCGCGCACTGATCGAAAAATAATTACCGCTATACTTATTTCTCGCTCTCGTCGAAGCTACCGTTTCTCCTTTTACGCCGTGAAATATACGCTCCTGATTTAGACATGGCGAATAAATTGATATAACAGGATAATTATTTTTTCACGGTAATTCATGTCTAATCCGATACGATTTGTCGATACGACGGCAATTGACCGCGTGACGATTAACTTAAATCGCATGTATGAAATTTCTCATCGAATTTTCATTGGATTAAGCCCAATAAAAAAAAATATCCAGTGACGACACACCAATTTACTCCCAATATAATTTCCAGCAACTAAAGAAGCGGCTGGTGGAGCCCGTTCGAATGATATTCGGTCGGAATAGTTCACACGACGCAATCAACAACGATTTAAGCTTATAACTGCGAGCTCGCGTATTTTATTCGCGACTACGAATGGGAATGAGCCTCATTATTCACTTTCGAAGAGAGCAAAAATTACTCATCGATAATATGGGCGCAAATTCGTCATCGGATCAGCGGGGTATAATTTTTGGAATATCGCGCAATCCGCGCGTTAAAGCGCGAATGCACTCTCCGTTCATCGATACGGTTAATCGAAAACGGGTTAATCGATTCCCGCGCACGTTCGCGCCAACGCACACCAAGCCGTTCATTGTCGAAATATTCGATCAAATTTATTTTGCTGCGAGAATGGACATGACCGTATAACGAATAACGGATTACGGATTTCGTCTCGCTCGTATCTATCCGCGATCGTATTATCGTTGGACTCGACTGTCATACGTTTTGTCTGGATTCCCGAATAATTCTCGTGCGGTAGCCATTCGCGTTCTGTACTCCGAAGCAAAAAGGAATGTATCAGTCATCGCGAGGGATAAACGTAATACTCATTAATACGATCGTATTAATATAGTCGGTATGCGTCGCGATATCCCTCGTTCGAATACTGTCTTTTTACAGAAATATTTTTGCTAAAATTTAATATTTTCTTACTATTTTTATTAGTAAAAATAAATCTTGACTATTAAGAACTAGTAAGTTGACATACTTCTAGGTAGTAATAACGATAGTTGCAAATACCATGACGTTTCCCCTATTACTCAAAATAAAATGAGTTATTATATTTTATGGAATGAGAATAATACAAATATTTATGAACAAAGTAGTATAAATCACTATGAATACTCCAGTTATTTCTCGTAGTAGCTCTTACTATGAAGTTTTAAGTTTGAGAAAAATTCTCAAAAGTCAAATTTTCTTTGCGATCGAAAACGGCATGGTTTTGAAACGAACAAAATATCAGGAGTATTTAGTTGGGGGGGGGGGGGCCTCGGAATAAGAGGTATACGCCAGAATGATCTCGTAGCCATGTGAAACACACACAGGAGCTCATAGGTTTTCTCCCATGTGTTCGTCTGTCACCATACGCCAGGTGGCCTCCCCCCTCTCTTCGCTCGCACTCCCCAACGACTCACACGACGCGGCACGTGCCGTATGGACTAGTGTAATAATAACCACGCCTTGCGATACCCCATTTTAGACATTCGACTCCGAAAGACCTCCTCCGGTGGTGAACATTTTACGAAACGCAAATGCAGCTACATCATCACGATGTTATCCTGATCGGAGCGTCCCTTTCGCGCGAACGCGCAGGGCTACGCACATTGCGACGCTCGCTCTTCGGCGTGCTCGAGCGAGACGCGTAACATTTCAGGGGGATGAAATTCGAGCTAGCTTGGGCCACTAGATGGCGCGAGAACCTCGACGCTTACACGGAAATGGATGAAAAATTTACCCGACCTCTGCTTTTCTTACATGCTATCTAAAATTTGAAATAAATTATCGATTTTTCCTTACAAACCCGTAATTTAATAAAAACTATGCTTTGTCATAGGTGCTTGGATTCAAGGACACGTATATTTGGGTCAAAGATGATAAACCTAATCCTAAAAAAAGAGGGAGATTGCGCTACACGAAGGCTATCAATTCTAGTAGGAGGGTAATACGTTATTAAGATTAAATTCTAATTTTCAATCAATCTATCTATTACTATTTTATCTTGATAGATTATTTGGGCGGACGAACAAAAAGTCGTAGAAAGACAAAAACGAGATTATATACCATCGCCTGATTTGGATTCTGAAAAACCTTTAATACGTGAGAAACGTTTACCTATTAGTAGCTACATTCCAGACATTGATGTTGATTGCAGGGAAAATCTAATTGATTCTTCGCTAGATACAGAATCTAATTCAAAGATAGTATTCAATGATGAACTATGGGATCAAGAATGGTATCTGGTAAAATCTTACTAATATTTTAATCCAATTTAATAAAATTGTGAACATTTGTTTCATTTGATTTAATTTCATATAAGATTATAAAGATAAAAGAAAATGAATCGAACATAAAACTTTCTTCGACATTTTTCGGAAAAGATAGTCAATTTATTCATCATATTCACTGTATATGTCAAATCAGACCAGTTTATCATTTGTCGCAGCAAGATACAAGGTCGAATAAAGATTTACCCAAGTTGGATCTGAACGTGTTACCACTCTACCGACTGGGGATAACAGGTCGAGGTGTAAGGTTAGCAGTTCTAGACGATGGCTTGGAACACAACCATGAAGACTTGCGCACTAACTATGTGAGTTGTTATTACCTCTGAACAGTGTTCACAGGTAATAAAGAATTCTTCGTTATCACCAAAAATTTTCGTCGCAATGAATTTTTTCTTACCGAAATAAATTGAAAAATTTGTTAAAACTCCTAACAGAATCCTACTTTTTTTTAGGATCCAGAAATCAGTTATGACGTGAACGATGGAGATCATGACCCGATGCCGAGATATGAAGATTCAGGTAAACACTAATCTCAGTAAATATAAACATATCAATATTCTGATAATAAAATTAAATTTAGAAAATACCAGTTTCAGAAATTTTACAGTAAAATCTTTGGTAAACAAATTTATAGGGATGAATGGACACGGTACCAGATGCGCAGGTGAGATAGCGATGGAAGCAAACAATGGCAAGTGCGGAGTTGGGATCGCTTACGAAGCTTCTGTAGGTGGAATTAAACTTCTCGACGGGATCGTCAACGATCGCGTCGAGGGTGAAGCACTGGGCTATAGACCCGAACTCGTGGACATCTATACGGCATCTTGGGGTCCCGCGGATGACGGGAAGAGTTTAGAAGCTCCCGGTAGATTAGCTCAAGAAGCACTCAAACGCGGTATCAGAGTGGTTAGTTTCTCCTATGTAATCAATTTTCGACTCTGAGAAAAAACTTTATCGTACAGTTAAAATATCGTCTTGACAGTAAGAATCCATATTTTAGGTTTAACAAAATTTTTTTCTCAATGTGTAATGAAAAGAAGTTCATTTATATCCTCGAGACAGGAATCATTCGTCAAGCAACTTGTGGCATTAATTAGCCCTATAGGAGAAATTGACTCGGCTTTCCTCTGCAAATTATTTGTGTGCACAGGGTCGTAACGGCAAAGGAAGCATTTACGTTTGGGCGAGCGGTAACGGAGGCTCCAAGTCCGATGATTGCGGATGCGACGGATACGTAGGCAGTATCTACACAATTGCGGTTGGATCGGCCAGTCAAACCGGAAGGTTCCCTTGGTACGGCGAGCAATGCCCGGCTACACTAGTAACCACTTACAGTAGTGGTGCTTATCACGACCAGATGATTGTGAGTACGATTTCGACCAACTGTTTTCAAGAATTCGTATGAATTTTAATTTTATCGTGATTAGACAACCACAGATCTCAGAAATACCTGCACTACAAGACACACAGGCACGTCAGCTTCCGCGCCTCTCGCTGCTGGCATACTCGCTCTCGCACTTCAAGTCAAGTATAACTCAAATTTTCCAACGTTTTAAATTTATATAAAAATATATCAATTAGCCGTTATTTCCTCTACCTTGATTTCCCGTAGTCCCTCGTTGTCATGGCGCGATGTTCAACATTTGATCGTTTGGACCTCTGAATATAGTCCACTTAGGCATGTATACATATAATCATTCATTTTCAATTTAATCTGGTAATAATTTTTACACATTATTAATTTTAGGGAAAACCCTGGATGGTTTCAAAATGCTGCAGGATTCTGGTTTAATCCACGTTTTGGATTTGGACTAATGAATGCATATTCACTTGTAACATCGAGTTATAATTGGACAACTGTAGATGAGAAGAATGTATGTGAAGTGAGTGCTACATACGAGTGAGTAGAACATTCTGATCGGTTTGATAACTAGGTATTGAAATATTGGAATGAAGTAACTCACAATCGAGTTTAAATTTTCATTAATTATTTCAGTGATAACGATAATATTGTCTATGGAAATATTAAGAAGTTACATTTCGATGCCGATGTTGGTTGTCGGAAACATCTTAACGAGATAATTTATTTAGAACACGTACAGGTAAAAGCAAGTATGCAATACTCAATTCGTGGAGTTTTGCGAATGCATTTGATTGCACCTTCAGGTAAGCATATATTTATTAATAAAATATAGGCATGAAGAAGTAGGAAATTGGTTTATAAATTATTTTTTTTAACTCTAAAGGCACTAGAGTTCAAATGCTCCAACCGAGGAAACTTGACGAGGCCACTACAGGTTTTACCAAATGGAAATTCATGTCTGTTGCTACATGGGGAGAAGACCCTCGTGGTATTTGGACCTTAGAAATACAAGATGAGGTAATAAAATGAATTGTCAAAATTGCAAAATATCTCGATTTTTGAATCGTACGATAGTCTATACGACGTATAATTTGTTCATTTTTCTAAAAACAGATTGGTCCTGAAGTAAATAATGGAACGATTAAAGAATTTTCTTTAATATTACACGGAATGAATCGAGTTCCTACATATATGGACAACGGACCACGAGTTTATAATCAAAATTACAATCGAATTCGAAAGACGGTAAGAATATTCGCTTTTAGTTAGAGATAGAAAAATATTAATCTTAATATTTACAGGAAGAAAATGTCAAGGCACCATCAAAAAGTGTTGAAAGTGGAATTCATTCAATTTATGATAATGAAATAAATAATGCAGAGTATATTGATGATAACTTTGGACTGAGTTGGATACAACGTTTAATTGGATGGTGATAACGATCAAGACTCTCCTATTCAAAATATAAATATTAAATGTTTTTACGATTACTTCACTCGTACATATTTTATCATTGTTATATTAATTAAGAATTACTTAATACAACTCATGAACACAAAATTATTAACACCCGTGTATTTTGATCGAAATCGTACAAACTTACAATTCAGAGAACCCGATATATACCTATCACAAATTACTACCCACTCTGTTTTCGACTATGTTGTTTCGAGATCAACATCGGTTAACGAAGACCAAAATTTAGTTGCATAGTAATTTGTTTGTAAACTATAGTTTGCATATTCCCCATTGTGGAAGAAATTGAATTAATTCTATACGGAAAATTAAATTCCTTCATGGTTATTCAGGCAAAAATGAAAGAACGTAGCATGAAATGTGTAAATAAATTAGCAATGAAGATGAACAGCATTAGACGAGGAATCAAAATAACATGAGAGGCATCTGTAGGCGGAATTAAGCTCTTGAACGGTATAGCCAACAAACGTGTCGGGGGCAAGGTGCTCGGCTACGAGTCTGAGCTTGTGTACATCTATACGATATCCTATAGATCCGCCGACGATGGAAAAAGTTTGGAAGCTCGCAGTAGATTGGCCAAAGAGGCGCTTGAGAGGTATCGAAGTCGTAAGTCCCTCCCGCACGACCATTTTCCCAGGGACAATCACCGCGCGCTACGCAGACCGACTACTTATTCCACTTTTCTTATCTCCGTTGAGAATTCGATTAGAATCGTATGGAAAAAATATCGAGACCAATTCCATACAAATATTATAACCTAAAATTGCTATCACAGGACAAATCGCTGATATTTCTGGTTTATATCTTTGATATAAACCGTATCTATGAAAGTTTATTTGAAAAAGCAATTACTCCTCAACGATTTCATATATTTTACCTGAGATTTTTCAACTAACTGATATAATCAACAGAATCCAATTAAAACAATGTTGTCTTTCGTTTTTCCTTCGAGGTTTACTAATGAAGAAAAATATTTGTCGAATTTCCTGAGAGGTTAAGACTATAAATACTATACTGATGTAACTTTGATATTCAACAAATAAATCATTAAATTGTCCCTTCATTTCTTATCATTAACAACATGATTTTTTAAATGTCTGAATCACGGTCTATTCAAGAGAAAATTTTCACTAGAGACTTTTGTATGAAACGTCAAGTCACATGAAGGATTCTATCCGAAACTAAAGCTCCTGCTTTACCATTCTTATTCGAGCGAGAAATCTAGGTCGCGAAGGGTGACCATCCATGTTATAATTGCACTGGAAGAAGTGACGAAATTTTAACTTGCATCTCACTAAAACTCGTTACTCTCTATATTAAAGTTTATTTCCGTTTTAATTCTTTTCTCGTTAAATAGTTTATATACGTTTCAAAAAATAATTTTTCAAAAAATTACTTACTTTTCAATAAAAAAGGAAGTTAATTTTGTAATGTTACTACATTTCAATTCTGATGAATGCAGTAATCGATGAAGTCAATAATAACTTTAGAATTAGTTTGTATAATTAGTTTCATAATTGCTACTGGCACAAAGTTCATAACGGGACTTACAATTTTAACGACGCCATTGACACACAACTACGTTTATATAAATGGTTCGAAGTCCTTTATAATACAAAATTTCAAAAGGCTTAAATAACGTGGATGAAAAAATTATAACGTCACAGCTGAAATTAATTTTCTCTGATAACGCAAAATAAGTGCAAGTGCACTGATTTAAAGTCGTTGAATTTAACACGCGAGCAAAAAAGCCCTCGTCTCATTCGTTAGGACATATATAGTATGTATGTGAGCCGAAAAAGTAGAACATCTCGAGAAGACTTTTCATTTGCTCTCATCTCGTGCACACATACAGAAGACTTATGTCATAGAGCACTTTTACATTATGAATAGGGCAATTTGGGATCGCCTTGCCAAACGTTCAAGTAATAACAATTTGTTGCTCACAAATGAGCGAAAATCGTATCAATTAGAGAAATTTTATACCAGGTCGATTTCGTGAAAAAATGCAAGTAAAATATAGTACAGTATTCAAATTGTGTTTAATATGCATGCGAAGATTTGTGGTTGAAAAATGAATGTATATTATTTTGTAAAACTTCCACAGTGGAACTCAGTAAATAGTATAGCATGACGGTGAAAAGAACTGTAGGTGGAAAAGAGATCGATAAACACTCTGCTCGTTTGTAATTAAAAGTTGCGTGTTCGATGAGACAGATATCATCAAGGTTCATTCTTTCTCGTGTAAAAAAATTGTTGATAAAAATATAGATTTTGTTATACTGAAATAATGTTTCTTCAATGAAAGTCACAAGTAAAGGAAATAACGGAAATTAACAGGAAATAAAAAATCACGTTGATATTTCTATGTTCATTACGTTCACTTATGCAATTGGATCGGCACGTGTGTTTATTCGAATTAAGTATTGATTTTTCCCGATGCTCTTCATTTATGAGGCAAGTTCAATTTCTTGGGCCGAAAAAGCTGTACGAATCAACCGCTGCTTTCATAAAGTGGAAATTCGTGTTCATTGCTATACGTGGGACTAAATCCTTGTAACAACTGAACTCTCATAGTACCGGGCAAGATAATCGATAAAAAAAACATTCCGAAAAAGTAAATTCTGTTTTCAAAAGATATTTTGTCGATTTATCGACCATGACCAGTTTTGTTTTCATTTAAACGAAATGGGCTCGTAGTAAAATCTGAGTAGTAAATTTCGCTTCGAAACAAAATTTCGTTCGAGAGTTGGTTGCGATTATTTGTGCAATTTACTTTGAGATCTATCCAGATCTTCTAAATGTCGCGCTTAAAAAAATTTAAAAAACCTATGCTCTTTACCAAAACAACGAAAATCAGGTGAATCATGATTAAAGGCAAAGTTTTCATATAATAACGAATCTAGGTTAATAAAAAATCGTTACAAGCATCTGCGCTCTGTGGCAAAAATACACCGGCCGGCAGTGGCGATAAATCACTCTCGTAGCCAGAAAAATTCGAGTTCCCGATGCGCTCTTCAATATACACATCACGATATCCGTTACACGGTACGAAAATTTTCCAAGTTCGGACTTCCGACTTGGAGTTTCATTCCGTTTTCCCTCGAGTACTGTTCAGGTAACTCGTCGGTAATAAAATATTCTCAAAATATTGTTTAGCCATAACTTCAGTGCAAAAAAAAGCAGATCCGCGGTATTGATTCACGCGATTCAACGAAGCATGATCTACAATATTTACACTCGGAGGTAAAACCAACTACGGGAAAATTCGCAATTTCGCATAACGTTCGTTTTTCGCGGAATCGGGATTCAAGCGGGCGAGTGGGAATGCAAGAGCTAAACAAGGCGCTTCCCTATTCCGCGTATAAAAATGAGATTCACAACCACGTAAGAACGAAACGCGCGATTCTCTCGCTTCCACTTGTCGATTCTTCCAGATAACAGCGAGGTTGCGAGATCGATTTTTTAGTACTCTTTTTGCCCCCCCCCCCGCCTTCTCTCACGCATCGGAATGTATCCGGTTTTCCAAGCGATATCAAATCGCGCATTCCGAGTGTTAATTAATTACCATGATCATACTCCGTTTAATGAGCAGGTATTCTCGAAAGCTCATCGTAAAGTAGACATTTTTGTGCATGCAGTTGGACAGAG
Organism: Goniozus legneri; assembly: GCA_003055095.1. Classification (NCBI taxonomy): domain Eukaryota; kingdom Metazoa; phylum Arthropoda; class Insecta; order Hymenoptera; family Bethylidae; genus Goniozus; species Goniozus legneri. Next base: position 81,142 of record NCVS01000364.1, read on the forward strand.
AGCCAAGATTAAATTATGCCGGGATTAACGTCGTATTATTAAATTCCTGGGAAACTAATTTTCCGAGAATTAAAGTCACTTGCCGAAATACGTAAAGCCGAGGACTGCTGGGAAGTGTTATTAAGAGTTGCCGGGGAAAGACGTTAGAATTTTACGTCAGTTGTGCGGAAAATCGTGTTCGCGATGCGACTGAGCCCATAGAATTATCACAGTGAACGACAACAGATTCGTAAATAGAGGAAAAGGAAACGGCGGTAGGAAAGACGGAAAAGCGATAGAGATACAATAGAGCGTGAGGTATATCTATTTTAAAGCGAACTTTCTATATTAATTCGCGATCGCGACGTGACCGTTAATAATTGAACGAGCGTTTCCGACGTGAGCCCCTGACCTCCGTGAGGCCGGCGATTTTCGCCTCGCGTCTCGCAAAAGCCCTAAAGCGCCCCTTCACGGCTCCGTCCTCTCGCCCAGAGGTGATATCGCTCAATTATACAGTCTGCAATTCCGCCAACGACTTCATTGGCATTGAAAGAACTTGCCAAACTTTCCCTCAGCTCCGGGACGAATATACGAACCTTCTGCAGGGAAAACGTAAATATTTTTCGATAACGCGGACGTACTACGAGTCAACGCGGTGGGAACAAAAAAAAGGTTAAGTATAGAAAATCGATGGCGAGAGTGCAAGGCGATACACGAAGGGTACAAATATCCGTCTATCACCCACCGCTCGACATTCTTGTGCTCTGAATTTTGAATGTGCGCAAAATTAGCGCCGAGCAAGAATCTTACCGTCGAAGTGGCGAATGAACAATACCTCCTCTGTTGATCTCTAAGTTTTCGGTTCGATTCGATTTACAAGGTCGTGTGTACGCCCAGAGAAATTTTTAGTACTTAGAAATAAATACTTTTTTAGCACAAAAAATGGCCCAACCATTAAAAATAGTAAATTGACATAGTCCGAGATATTAACAATAATACAGTTACTAATGCTATAATGTTTCAACTATTATTTGTAATAAAATGAGTTACTATGTTTTATAGTGTGACTAAAAGAAGTAAGAATAAAAATAAAAGAGCAAAATAATAGAAATGGCTATTACTTCAACTATCTCTTATATTAGGTCTTAATAAGCAATTTTTGTTCAAACTTAATAATTAGTTAATTTAATTAATTCGTTGTTTGGTAATCTAAATAAAATCAAACAAATAAATTTCTCTGGGTGTACATTGATAAAGAATGGGAAAGTGAAAGATTTGGACAGGAATAAGTGAGATATACTCACAGGCACACGCGGATGTAAAAATTTGACCCAACGGGCAAACGTAGTGGGTGACTTCGCCACGTGATTGCGCTACCGTCGAGCCTCGATGGTGGAAGTGAGAGCGCGTGTGTGTGCGGTGGGTCAGGAGGCGGCGGCTCGACTCTGTGAGGGATGAAACGGGTTAGTTGATTCTGTCAGTGGCATGCCGCCCTTCGCGTCGCGCGGACGTTCCCTCGTTCGCTTTTGACTCGCGCGTCCCGTCGAATCGTCTAGTCGACCCCTCGCATTCGCATTCACGTGAGTAGAGCACGAGGCTTCTCGCTTCATCGCATCGCTAAACGGAATCGCGTATGAGGCGCTCTCCCGCGTTTTGCCTCTTTTCTCACCCCCTCCCGTCGCTATCTTCTTCTACATAAAGACCGCATCTTCATGCACGATGTATGCGTTCCGCGAAATTAGATCGAGCCAACCCTCCAGGCTGGTCCCATTTGCGACGTGATTCGACTCGATTACCGCCGCGCGGTCGGTGTGACCACCTTTCGTTACTGCCCGTGGCCCGTGGGCTTCAATGACACCCCCGGCCTTTGTGCGCTCGATTTACGCTCGTCGTTCAATTAACCGCACCACGTTGTTCGCCTCTAAGGCACCTCTGACTGCTCCACTCGACACTAAAAACCCTCTATAATCGCTTTAAACGTACTTTCAATCGTACTTTCAATCCTCCCTCGCGCCACGTCTCTCCTTCTTCCTAATGACTGTCGATAATCGCAAATTAACTCTCGTACATACTACATGAAAATTTAAGAAGACACTCGTCATTTTCATACGGTTATAGCTCGATTAAAAATAATTCGATCGAATTCAGCAGGTGGACATTTAAAAGTGGAAGATTCGAGTTTTTAAAATGATCGATTGGATTTGACCACTGTTAGTCGAGATACTGTCATCTGAAAAAGATGGCCGTTGCCTCAATTTTTTTGAAGAATGTAATTTCGATAAATCGTATTTTAATTCTCGAATAAAATCGTTTTAGGCAAGAATACTTTCGAGAATAAAGGTGATGTTTATCTTACGGAGTCTTCAAACGTGCCACGTGCCCATTCAGTGCGTGTCTGAATAATTTATTTCATTCAGTACTAGCTAACGCGATACGCGGTTATAGCTACGTAAACAAGTGGAATGATGACGATGCCATTCATAAGAGTATCGGCAATCCTCTACTGAACTTAAATTCGATCGAAGTCGTAGCGCACTACCATTCGAAGTCAAAATACACCAGTACGAGAATCAAATATCGTCACGAACAATCGAATATCGTATATTTCTAATATGAATATTTTCTATTGAAATTTCACCGGTTCATTTTGAGCGAACTATTCGCAAACACATGAAAAATTCTTCCACCAATTTTCCATGATAAATCTGCCGTTTGCGCTCTCCATACGAATACGATATGGTATAGTTGGAATACAAAGAATTTTTCATTTGAACCGAGTTTATTGCGTGTTATGAGAGATGACTTTTTTACTCCGAATACATTGAAAAATAATATGGTACGAAAATTTACTCCCCTTGGATGAACAAAAAAAATATCGCGAGCTTTGAAATTTATTATTTCTAGTGCAATTTAAATACTATAAGCGATGAACATCGTCAAATGTACGTTAAAATTGATTCGCAAACTCTTTTACAATGAATTAAGGTTAATAGCATATGGCATGTTGAATGTGATTCATCATGTAATATCTGACATTTATTGGACTCTCATCGTGTCGCATGGCGCGAGATTGATCGATAATTGCGCGGAAAATGATTTCTATAATTCAAACGTAAAGCCGAATCGGTACAAAATAGAATTGCGACTGCGTGTAAAAAAAAATTAAATCAACTCGTCAAGTTGGAATTTTAGTCAGGCGTTTTTAACGACGCGGACGTGATTTACGATTTGCGGTTATACCGCACCCAATCGCGATAACGAGTGACATCGGTTGAACGCGAAACGTAATTACTCCAAGCGAGTTAATTAATCCCGGGAACATGATCGAACTTCGCTAAACACCAATGAAAAGTCGACATTACGTTCACCCGTAGCGCCAACTCATAATTCATTCGAAACTTTGACCAAGTCGCTCGTCGCTTTTTGGTCGATACTCGGGATTTTTGCGGCCGTTATGAAGGGACCTCGGGCTGAGTTCTCGTTTGATGAAAGATTGAGGAAAGAGGAAGATCGGGAGGTCTCGAGGATGATTTTTCATGCGGCTTTTATACCCAGGAGAGAGATCATTTCGGAGGGAAAGTACGAGACCATTCTTGGTTCTCTTTGGAATTCGTGTCCTCGCTTTCCGAGCGACAGCGTTCTGTTAATGAACGCACACTTGCCAGCTGAAAATCGCACGTTTACCTCGCCATGCTCGCGATGTTCACACGTATCCACCTTGAGACAATAACGTTCACCCGCCGAGCCGGTATTCCAATCTTTCGCGTAATTCGTCCCAAATTATACGTTAATGACCGCGTTTACGCACGACGACTCTCGTGTTGATTACTCAAAGGAATTTCATTATTCAGGTATTTCGATTCTTACCTTGGAATAAATTCTACATCAATATTGATGGCTTGTTCTAATTCAAGCGCGTATCACTTACGAACATGTCTCGCGTTGGGAAAATATCTTCAGATTTACGCTGCGCTTGTTAAAATGATTTCGAGGAGAAGAATCTCCTTTGTCCTCCCGGGATAACAAGTTTTTGTCGTTAAACCATCGAGGATACACCCTCCTGTTTGCTTTACCAGGGAACAAACCAGTGGATATCATCTATACTTATTTTTTACGTTACTCTAGATGAAGTATTCTCTTGTGTAAAAAACAGTAGTGTACACTTTACAGCGTAATTTCGCGTAAAATTACATAGGAAATTGGTAAAGGAGTAAAAAATGTTCGTGTTGACCGTTCTCTTTGCAACACGATGAGTTGTAAAGACAATACTTTACGACAATTAAGGTGCATTTACCTAGAATGGGTCGATGCTTCGTAAATTAGAGAGGAAACAGATGCAATCGGTCCTCGCGTTTTCAGCGATAAAAATTATCATTTGCGAGTGGTGTTCTCTCGACGCAAAATAATAGAGTGTAATTAGAGCAACTCGCGACATTCGCGATTCTCTCTTCAAAGGTCCCAAGGGCCCCGCCCGTTACGTTACTATTATCCTCTCATTCTAGTCGCGTCGACGACGAGACTCGTTTCGTCAGAACAGACGCGTCAAAGTGATTAACCGCGATATACGCTAAGCGGAAAAGCAGAAAAGTAAAAAACTGCGCATACTCCGAGATCTATCACTTCGCATTGAAAATTCTGTATCTGTTGAATCCGGAAATTCAAACGACCTCGACTAGATTGCACGGTGGTATCTCGTGGCAGCGGCGGATGCGAGAACTGATCTGCTGGGAACGAAGTTATCGGTGCCGTTTTTCGCGCGAAAGTACCTACTAGGGAACTTTACTAGTTGCGCGAGAGCATTCGACACGTTCGCTTTATCGCATCAATCGTTTCCCGGATTTATATCTCAAACGAGCTCTCTCGCTCCGAATTCTTCGATAATCGAAGGTCGAATTTCCTTTTTCCGGGTAGGTAATACATCTAATGATAAACTTTCTTGGAAAGTCGTATTCGGGGAAGCTTAAATTTCTTTTCAATTTTATTCGGTGTTGCTTTGAAACAACTGGGTCATTAGAAACAACGATGTATTAATACGATTGTATCGAAAATCGAGTTTTCGATAGTGTGTAGTTTAAGAATACTAGAATTTCCAGAATTTCTTTTATTAATTTCTGAAATTTCATTAAACTTCATCAAAGACAACACTTTATTTGCTTTCTAGTGGCCAATATTGTGGTGAGCTATATGTATATTGGGTTTTATAGAAAATTCCGGTCGATCGATTACATAGGAGCGATAAGCTTCTGTCGGCGGATCGGCAACAACAGCTGATTATAATCTTGTTTTAGTGCGATAATGAATTGCAATATACGCGAGGTCGACGATGCAAACTTGAAGTCCAATATTCGTGTAATTGAAATGGATTACATCTCGCGATGCTCGAATAATCGTAATTTCGTGAGGCTAATGAGAGCTGCCTTTTAAACTACGCGAGATGTCGATATTTCATCCCTATGGACTAGTCAAAAATATTATCGCGATTATTTTAGATGCGAAATGTAAACCATGACTTAAAACTGGCTCAACGCGTTCGCTTTATTTATTTTACGATTTAACCGCGAAATAATTGCACTCTCATTCGAGGAGTGCAAATATACATACACTAGTGAAGCATGTTAATGAAATTGAGAGTAGAGTAAACTCGCGAAAATTAGTAGCATGTAAGCGCGAGATGCCGACGAATAAAATTATCGACGCGCCGACGGGCTTCTTTATCGCTTTGCATTGCGCGAAACCACTATTTGGGGAATTAGACGCTACGAAATGCAAAGAAATATGTAAATTTGATTCACTGTCGCGTTTATAAATAACGGGTCAAGCAGAGTCGACAAACTCCCGTGTTGGCTGTATCTCGATTTTAATTACATTAAAATCCACGCGGTTCGTTATTAATTACGTTTCAAGCTCTGTCGACTCGACTATGCTCACGCAGGTTCAAGGCAAACGCGAGTACACGCCGGAAACCGTTTCGTGATTCCGTATTTACGAATTGGAGACGCGAAATTATCGCGAACAGATAACGTCCTCGAAAAGCTTTCCCGTTCGCTAATTGATCGAACGAGCTTGATAAAAAAAAAAGTGTGTCAGAGTCGCGAGTGAATAGAGAACGAAGGGAAAAAGTCGGAGTTTGAAGTAAGTTCGTTCGGTCTTTATTTGAAAAGAAAACAGCATTGGCGGGAACGCGCGCGTACGTCGGAATTATTCACGACGATGGAACAGCGAGTTACGCAGAGGCAAATCTAGTCTCATTGAAAAGCACTTTTTTTATCTATAGCACTCAATTCGCGCTACATTGTTTGCACTACGTTGCATATGCGATTTTGATTATTCGATCTTCGTTCACTTTGGAAGTTGTTCCGTTAGCGACGTGGCGAGGGCTCGCTGACAACTGCATATCATCGTGATATTAGGACATTGATTTTCATCGTGAAAATGTAATACGTCGAGAGGGGAAAAATGCTTTATCGATGAAACTAATTTAAATCACGCGGCATACTATTCGAGATCGAAAATAAATCAAGACCGCAGACAATTCAGTGTATTTGCAAACTTCTTACACTCGCCACTCTACAGTATCTACCGTATTATTCTCGCTGCCATACATTCTGCATTTACACCCTCGAAATAGCATTTCTAAAGGGTATAGTATCACTTTTCTATACATTTTACTGAAATTATAATCTCACGACCATGACACCTAAAAGAGGAATAGAACCAATAAGCAGCCTCGAAAATTCAACGTCACGACGTCCAATAACATCGTTGAAAAACTCGATTCGTATCTCGCTCGATACACCATTCGGGTAAAAAATTCCGCGTGAATTAATTGAATTGGACCAAATCAATAGTTCCCCTCTTGACGTAACAATGCACTTGCATATAAACGAAATCTCGACTCCGATCCGATAAAAAATTTTTTTTTTTATTTCAGGTCGAAGATAATTGCGGTGCAAAATACAACGCGTATATAGTACACAACTCGTTGTTTTTCACGCCGATGTCCCGAATCAATCGCGGTGACGTGGGTAGTCGTTTTACGATTTCGGGGCGAACGATGTGAGACTCGCGGGGAGAAAAATGGTGGAAACGGAAGGGTCGGACATGACGAAGGAGAGAGCACCGCCACCGCTCAGCCTCACCGAGGCCATCGAGGACGAAGTACTGAACGAAAAGACTGCTAGAAGTGAGTCCCTCCTCAGAGAAATGACCTATCCGGTGCAATGGAAATAGCCCTTTTGACTCTTCGCTCCGATAGCTCGTATTTTAATCCCCTCGTTCCGAAAAATACCAGCGAATATAACGGACTGCTCGTCTTTCTCTCTCTCTCTCTCTCTTTCTCTCTTTCTCTCTTTTTTTACCCCTCCAACCGATCTGGCAAGACGTCACGGATAGCTACAGCCACGCAGTAGTACCTATACGGTTTTTAATATTCCATGTCTCGAATTGCGAGTGCTCCGGTTCCAGTCAAGGAGAATGGAAATTCGACGAAACTACCGCTCCGTGTAAAATATATAAACGAACCAAGCCGGCGCGCTGGCGAATAACTTATTGACCTCACTCGTTCTCGTATACGCCGATTTTTTTTTTACACTCTTGAGGAACAGTCGATTCTGCAATCGACGAGCGACGCGACACGATTAAACGTAAATTCAGCGAGAAATACGAGTAACAAGAAGCATTGGAAATTTCGCGAAACGCGATCGAAACGAATTCTGTTTTAATTAGAGGTACCGTTGACTCTTGCATTTCTGCGGAGTTAACTTCTTTTGTTTCCGGGCGGGTTGTCGAAACGATCGATACTCCATGTCCCGTCGAAATGACGAAAAAATTACGTACACGTGGCAGGGTGTTTGTTCGTCCTGCGTGGCGATTCGACGCGACAATATGTTCCCCGACAGACAACTTTTATGTCGGTCAACTCGTTCGTAATTCACCGAGAAGAAATTGCAAAAATTTTTCAACTTTTTTTTTCTATTTGCACTTCTTCTCTCGGAACGAATTGAACCGAAACCGCGTAGATGATGAATCGAGACCGATCTTATTTCTTCGTGACGATATAAAATATTGAGGATACTGAAATGAATTATCTCTCACAGTTTTTAAGAATAATCTCCTGCTACACGAAGCTGTGATAAAAAATGAAGCCGAAACCGTACGTAAGGTGCTCGAGGAGACTGTCGACGTAAACTCGAGAAATAACGTAAGTGAGACCGAACCGGCGAAGTCGATCGTAAATTCGATCTAATCGGAAGCCGGATATACGACTTGTTATTTTCTTATCTATTTATAGTACGGGCGCGCTCCGATTCATTGGGCCGCGTCGAAAGGTAACACGGAAATCATGAAGATGTTGATACAAGCCAAATGCGATATCGAAGCGAAAGACAAGGTAACGGGTTTCCCGACGAAAAGCAAATCCATCTCCACATTGAGAACAAAATCGAATCAAAATGTACACTCCTGTATTCCCAGAATGACGTTTTAACTGTTCGATAAAGTAATCGTTCAGTTCAACGTTTTGTTAAATCAATTAATAAATTTTTCACTCGAGATTTTCCTTTTCACCTAACGAGGCAATATCCTTCTGGCAAGATTTCATATTTAATTGGTTCAACAAAATTGTTCTCAGTATGTAATAAATATCGCCAGGGGATTATTTTTATAAATGCTTTATTGATTTAGTTCGAAATGCGACCTCTGCACATGGCCGCGTGGTATGGACACAGGGACGCGGTGAAAATGCTGATAAATGCCGGCGCGAGCGTCTCCGCTACAAACAAGGTAAACGAATTCAACGAGGCATTCGTTAAATAAGATACACCAGACGAAAAGACATCCAAGTTTGCTAGTCTAGCCGACGGTGAACATCAATTATAACTTTTTGTTGAATTTCTTTTACTCCGATAACGAGGAAAAATCATCTTCCTTTTCATTGCGTGATCACGCTACGTTCGGAGAAAGATCGTCCGCTCTCAATATTTCAAGATTCCGAGAGCAGACAATAAATTTATTTTCGCGTTCTCTTTCTCCGAACTTTAATCTCGCCCGAGTGCGCCGGCTCTCGTCTTCTGGAGCGAGTCTCCATTTAAAAATTACAATTACTAAAAGGATCCAGGGAAGATGATCCGTACAATGTTTACATTGAACGGTAACCTGTTGAGTTCGCGAATGCCTCATGAAATTCGATTCGTCCCGGTTTATATTGAAATCGTGGATCAATCTACCCGAAGACTTTTTCTGTTTCCAGAAACAATGCACGCTTTTGATGTGCGCGGCTCGCGGGGGTGACGTCAGCGTGGTGGAGTACCTGTCGGAAGCGGTTGAATTTCTAAATGGCGACGCAGTCGATTGCACCGGTGCGACTGCACTTCATCACGCGGCTATCGCGGGTCATCCAGCGGTGATAACGGCACTATCGAATATTTCTCTCATCGAACTCAACGTCACGGATAAAGTGAGCTTTTTTTTCATCGAGCTCTCTCTCGGAAAATTAGCCGGAGTCGGGTCGAGTGCGAAATAACGAGATTACGAGCTGTAAAAATAACCGGATGATTACGATCGATCATAATCGCGGAGATGACAGAACCATCCGTCTTGACCCCCGTGGAAAATGCTCGATAGCGAAGTTCATTTCGCAAAATGTCTCTCGCGACTATACATCCCCTCTCGAACGAGCTCGAGCTACAAATTCGCAAGAGACATTACTCTATTCGCTCTTTGATCTCGCGGGACTACGTTATCTGTCTGCAATCTCGACTTAACTCCTATGTAACTCGGATGTACTGGATATAGTTGGAATTATCATGGCTCGGCAGGAAAATACAGGAAGTCCCTATCGCGAAATGCAACTTTATCGAATTTGAATTAGCATTGATAAATGATTCGAATCGTTTTCGCTCGCTCGGTTAAAATTCCTACCTCACGGCTTTCAGTCGATACAAAATTCACGGTATTTTACTGTTTTCTGCGTCTGACACGTCACGTCAACGTTTTACTTTTCTTGCTCAACCGGAAACGTCAATATTTCGATGCAAGACTCGAACAATCCTCCCTCTATTCTAGTATTCTAGTTCATACGACAATTTGAGCGTTTTTGTTCCGACTTTTACCGAACGGGACATATCGAATGGATATTGAATAGAAAAATGGAGTACGGGAATTCTAAACAATCAATTTCTACGTTCAATTTCGAACGAGACAACGCCGGTGTGATTTTATTAAAATTTTGAAAAGAAATGAAAAAGTCATCGTCGGAGTATGAAATAAGAAGCGCGTCTCTCCTCGCTGAAGTGTGGCCTCGCTCTTTTCATAAAAACGTAATTTTTCCAATGTCTTTAATAATTGAACTCGCCTTGGCGGCGCCCGAAGACCGAAATTTTCTCGTTTGAGATAAAACGGCGAGGGATTCTCTCTGCAGTATATCAATTTAAAAGCGAGACAGCCGCGTGGCCTCTTTATCAAGACAAGGGAAATCCCCGCGCGCGAGAGCCACTGGAATCGCGTATTCCGCAGGTTTATCGATTTGTGGACGTTTGCCCGAAACCGATTGCCCGAAAGACGTTTGCCCGAAAAAATTATTATTAATTAATATGAATAATATAAATTTATTAATTACTTC
>NCVS01000365.1:0-34284 GCA_003055095.1 Goniozus legneri
AGAGAGAGAGAGAGAGAGAGAAGGGGGACAGGGGAGGAACGAGTATTAATAGCGAACTCGAGGAAGGCAGCGAATGTTTATAACTTTTGATAACGTTTCCCAATAATCTATTTCCGTCGGTAATACATTACGCGCGTCGGTGGGGGTGCGCAGTGCGCTAATGGCCAAGTTGGAGTTCTATAACGGCACGTGAACACGATAATAGTTTCACGGTACATCTACAATCATTATAATAATTCCGATAATCCGTCTGCGTTGTCCGGCTGTGCGGAAACAAGATACGATCTATCGCGCCACGTCCCTTTTTCGTGTTCTCTCTTTCTCCTCGAACCGAACCCTCCATGGGATCCGATCGATCAATCGGAACCCCATCGGCCGCGAGAAGACGCGCATGCATCAACGTAATTAACGTCGAATAATTGTAAACTTCTGACGATCGATAATATCCATTTCGCTGGATTTCAGTGCGAATACGCGCGGCTGTTTCGACGTTCGCCGAGACATTTTTCTTCGGGTCTTCTCTAAAATAAAGAACGTAGTGTAGGAAGTGGTAAGGTAATCCTCTTGGAAATTATACACCCGTACCGATATCACCGTGTAAGGAATCGAGTCGGTGCCGTGTTAGGCGTCAGCTTCGTAACGAATGTTTCCAACAGCTATCTCGGAGAAAGTTCGCTTCTACTCGCGTTCTTTCGTCGCCATTCTCGAAATTGTTCGTCATTACGGTTCCGCGAACAATGGAGTCGCTGAAAATCGAGAATTCCTGATTACGGTTATCGCGATAACTCGTAAACGAACGAAATCCGTATATTTATATGATATAGTATATAACTATGTGCAATGTGCATGTACATATTGTGCAGTCTCGAAGTCGCGTTATATAGCGTCGCTGAACGGCGCGTCGGCGGGCGCCTTGGTTTAATAAGGAGCTATCTATAGTGGCGCATTATGTTACCTCGATACATCCGTGAGATGAGGCGCTGCAACATTAATGCGTCTCATGAAATATTCGTCGCCATCTTGCCATTCATCTCGCTCGCGCGCAACGTACATTATACAGAAGGACTGTATGGAGTGGGAGAGGGGGCAGTGCAGTGGGTAGGCATTCTGCGAGTTCCACGAGAAGGGGAGGTACGGAGGAGGGGGCTGCTAACCTACATTTTACGCTACATTTCAAATGTCTTTCGTAATTTATTAAAGAGTAGTCGGTAAGGCGAAAGCGCGCACTGCCACGTATAGAGCCATAACGCACGTCTCTCTCCTTCTCGACTAAAAATCTTTCCTTATTCCTCTCTCGCGAGAGACAATCGCGATTCTTTACGCAATCGATCCTTCAAACATTCATCGCTCCCGCCGAAATAAATTTCAGATTTGTTTTGTTTTTCGCCCGTTTCGAAATTTTTCCAATGTGACAGGATAGATTGTCGATTGACACTCTCCCTCTCTTCCAATACCCCTCCCGACGTAAATCTTTCTCTTTTTTCATACTTGTCACTTATTAATCCCAACGATCAGCCCCAGAGGAAGGATTACTAAATTAAGCGTTATATTATCGGTGATTTTTTTCACGCTCTATAATTGAGTGACGAAAAAGCTGTCGTTGAAGATATTTTTCTCGTTTTTTTTTTCCAATTTGACAAGCCGCGTCTCGTCCATCACGATAAAGTGATAATTTAAATACGAAGTCCGCAGAATCGATAGATCGTTATTAATGAAATACAATTTGAACGATTAAATTCGCTCGAAAAGTCGTTTCTGATATTCATTTGTCTCTCCTTCTAATCATCTTCGATCGAGAGCATAAATATTCAGACTCACGTTGTGAATTTGAAAGGTATAAAAGCGAAATTTAAATTTCTTATAAATATCGATGATGAATCCAAATTCCTTGCTAATGAATTCCATTTATCGAGCGAGATCGGTATATACTCGTTTTTCAGCGCGGTGCGGCAAAAACATGGATAACTCGAGCGAGAGTATCGAGTTCTGCAGGGGGAAAAAGAGAGATGTAAAAAAATCGATTCTTAATCGATCGTCCTGTGCGACGGGAGGAAAGAAAAAGCTGTCGTCGTGGCAAAAAATCATGAGCCGGCGTAGCGAATACTGTCGTGCACTTCCAGAAGCGTACGGAGAACGAAAGATGGAGGGGGTGAAAAGTGAAAAAAAAAAAATCGGCAGCAAAACGAGAAACACGCGTATGAACACGGGTTCGCCTAGAACACGGTACGCCGCCATAAATTTCCGCTCTTTTCTAATTTCTTGCCAGCGCCGGTGTGTTCCAATCCCTCCTCCTCCTTGCTTCCATCCTCCTTTCCATCCGTGTTCTTCTTATAACTCATTCGTGTATTGCGCGCAACGCGCGTTGATCGAAACTCGAGAGCATGACGCATAAACATATATATATATATATATATATATATAGACGGTAGACTGATTTATGTAAATTCTTCATTCAATCTCGAGCAACTAAAAATTAATCAAACGTTCTTGTGCGCAAAGAGCGAGGGAGAGGGAGCGAGAGAGAGAGAGAGAGAGAGTTGCACGATGGAATTCGAGTAGGGTAAGACAATATAATGAGGAGCAAGATAAATAGAGCCGATATCGATGCACGAGTGCAGATCGTATGCAAGTATTAGAGAAGGGTTGCGAAAGGAAAGGGGTTGAAACGCGAAGGGGTGAGTCTGGTACACGGAGGGAGTTTCGACCAGAATGCTAATATTAAAAGTAATATTTCTGCGCTGTCCGGGTGGTCGGATAGGGCTGTGGAACGTGCATTACCCAAGCCCGTTTTCTCTCTCTCTCTCTCTCTCCCACGCTACCTCTTTCTCTCTATTTATTTTTAATATAAATTAAACAATTTATTTTCCGAGACGGCGAACCGGTACCGAAATAGAGAAATAATGCTCCTGCCGCCTTTGCAATATCGAATGAAATATCGTTTCGCGAGCTCGCTAGAGAGCTCGACGTTGAACTGAAAAAAAGTGAGATGAATAAAGAAAAAAGGAGAAGGAGGAGGAGCAGGAGGAAGGAAAAATACGCGGCGCTAGATCGTAATTTGCATCGGCGTTGGTGTGGGCGCGCTCAGACGCTGTCCATTATATTAAAAAAATTTCAAATGCGACACTCGAACGAACAATTGACTCTGATTCGGCATTTTCAACGACGAAAAAAAGAAACAAAATCGCAAACGAAAGGAGCATGTCGCGAGGCGTGAAAATAAAGGAGACATCGTTGGAGGTATCGCTGCGGGCCTCGAAAGTATCGTCGAGAGGGTGAGCGGGAGAGACAAAAATGAGAGAGCCGCGGAAAGCAGAGGGTGCTCGCTCGTTTAACCAATCGTCCAATCGAACTTTCTCTCTTTTTCGCTGGCTGTTCGACCGTACCTCGCGGCGTTTCAACCCCTGTACCCCACCTCCGTCTGCTCTTCTTCAACCCTCCACCCCATCCATCGAACGATTCTCCTTTTTGTTTCGCTTCCGACATTTCGCCGTTCGCGCTCTTCGATATTTCACCGCTTTCTGTTTGAATATAAATTTTTTTTCCTAACCCAACTCTTCCCCCCTCGCCCTCACCTCCCGCTACTTCTTTTGACTCCTCTCTCTCCGTGTCCGATCGACCCGCGACGAACCGCATGCGAGAATTTTCACCCAATTCGAACACGCTCCTATAAAAATTCGCCAATACGGTTATTACGGAATTAATTATGGGCTGTGTTGTTCCATGATCTCATGAAGAAACGACTGAGCTTATAAAAGCGTTTGTTTTATAATTCCAGGAACAATAGCCGCGTATATTACTCGCATGTTGGAACGCGATTGACAGTTACGACATGCTAGGAAATTCCTCAAGTCCGACTCACCGCACTGGGAACGTATCGATATGTTTTTCGAAAGTATATAGTAAGCTGTAAAAAGGTAGGATCGAGTCGATTAGTTAACAAACGACAACATACCGGATGTAATCGAATTAGTCGCTCTCGCTCGGCCCAGCAAGATAAATAATGTCGCGATGAGTTGGTAAGCGCGACGGGGTGGAGGACGAAATTTATTTTCAGCAACCCCACGTTAACCCGATCGATCGCGCGAATCAAATTTCCGTGTATGTTGCGCTAACGACGTATACTTATGCGACGTGGAAAAATACAAACTTGACGCAAATTTCATTCATTCTTGTCGGCTTATACCCACTTATTATAAACAAAATACGAACAGAGTGTATGTAACATTATAACTCCTAGCATAAAATTTTATTTCTTTTCTCAACTTATTCTAGTTGTTTGACATTTCTATGAGAAGGCTATGAGAGATGGAACTAGGAAAAAAGGTCAAACGAACGAGTGATAGGGAGAAACTAATCCGTGTAATTGCGACGTGAGAAAAGCGAGGCTGCGCGCGCCAGTTCTCGCGTGCACGGCACGTGCACGTTGCGCTCTCGGGGTCATGTTCCGATCCGTCCCCGTAATCCAGAGATCGATTCTTCCGAACTTGATAAAAACGGAAATTGTAACTTCGAATGCGACCGATGTAGGTACAATTTCGCAAATCACGAATGCAATTTTATTCATTGTTCCCGATTGTCGACTAAATTTCGTTCGCGAATCGAATTTTAATGCAATGAAAATAATCGTTACATGTAATTACATGTAACGCAAATTGCTACAATTACAAATTTGATTATCGTCCGTTGCGTGAAAAGGTTTGATTATTTTTTCTTGCCCATTTCAGTGTTAATTTACGAGTGAAGATAAATCGAATTAATTCCCCGCGACGATACGTCCACGCGTTTGCGATTCGAAATCTAAAAGAGGTGAACGAAGAGAAGCACGAGTGAAAAAATATTCCATTTAGACGAAAAACAACAAGGTCGGCAAAGATAAACGAGAGTCGAGAGGCAACACCGCTGCGGGGCGTGAAAATCGATATTCGCGAAGCGCGAATAAATAACGTAATTAAATATTTGCGATTAAATATTTATAACGCTCGTATAATCAAAAATGATTTTCGCGAGCGCGTGGATATGTACGCGTTGTCCGAATGCAATTAATTTCATCCTGTCCACTCGACCGTTCGTTTCCTTCTCCTACCGATCTCTTAAATCGCATTACGATCAGGGTTTTCGCTTCTATACATAATATGAATGCCCGCTACCGTTACATAATCGCAAGAATGAAAGGAAAAGAGAAATAGAACTGCACACGCGCATATCGAAAAGAGAGGAAGATGACGAGATTAATCAATTGCTTTATAAATGAAATTATATGGAGAGACTGGACGGTGAATTACGTTATCATTCAATGAAAAACGAACTTGTCAATCTACTAGTACGCAGTCACTGTTTTATATATAGCATTGCGTAATATGCATACTGTCCGTCAGTTTTATCGTACACGCTGTAGAGCTAAATTTATTTCAAAATTTGTCGCTTTGACAAACCGCTGAGTGAGAACGAGAGGGGATGTTTGAAAGATCTTTCATCTACAGCTGTACGTTTTGTTCAACAAAATAATTATTATTGATCCATTATACTACATTGACGGCCGTGTTGCGTATTTGAATACAGTTTATGAGTTATGTGAATTACAGTTTCACAAAAGAAAAAAAAAAAAGAGAGAACAAGCGTGGGTACAAAATTCTTGAGCTACATACTTCAGTCGATTCGCGTATATTGTTTTCGTCTTCCGGCCCGATAAAAGTCGAATTCCGCTAAACTGCGTGGCAAGAAGAACGAAAGAGGGGGGCTCGAAACACGGCTAGCTCTATCGGTCTTCGCGATCGGCCGCTTCGCACGACGAGAGGCTACGATTCGCTATTCGGTTCCCATATACATTACCGACTACCTTTTTGCTCTCCTCGTGCTTCTTTCACCGGTCTCTCTGCCCAGGAGAAATATTATTTTAAGCGCTTCCTGACATATAAATAGTCCCGTATACGATGATAATTAAAGTCCGTTCTATCTGTCTCTCTCTATCTCCCACTCGTTTGCTCTCGCACACGAGAGGTTATATACACAATCGTCGATGGTACATGCAACGCGATATCTTCACGGCCGATCTATTCGTCGGCGCGATATACGCGTTATATATACGGCCTCCTCTATATCCTTCCACTTTCTCGCCTCTCCCCTCTCCTCCGTTGCGTTCGTACCTCATTTAAATATAGCTACTATCTGCGCGAAACAGTTGTCACCGAGGCTCACAATGCGAGTTTCTAACCACCCCTGCATCGCTACACTCCACCTACCGAATTGAAACTGTACGCGAAAAGGGCAAAGGAAGTCGATCGCGTAGAATGCCGAGATATCCAACTTTCCCAATGGATGCCTCGATGTAGTATCGACAGCTCGAGTTGTGAAAATGTTCGATTAAAAAAACAATTTTCAGTTGGAAGAATTCCAGATAGCCGTAGTCTATGATCGCATTAACGAGCAAATCTTCTCTCGGTAGAATCCAACTTTAGCGAGGAATTTAAGGTTCAAGGACGCTCAATAACGACGAACGTTTCGTTCGACCGTGGCGTGCCTTCGTTTTTTCCTTCGGTACGCAATTATTTCGCTCTTATTTTCGATTGCAATTCGTAAATATGGCTAATACAGGCGGTTCGCAGCTGTAATTGGGGGGTATCTCGACGCGACTATTTTCTACTGAATTTATTTCAGAAAGTAATTCCGGCATTGTTCTCGCTACTTACGACAATGATTCTCAAGGTTTAGCGGGAAATCAACTCACCTGTAACAAAAAAAGACACACCATTATTAGTACAGAAGTCAAAATGATGGTTACGCGCGACGACGGCAAATACTCGTTACGTGTATCTCTTCAACGTATGATTTTTTCTTTTCATATCGCGATTCAAAAAGTACAACGCTCGGAACCGAAGGTGGAAAAGCCGTGAGTTTTAATGAGTTTTGGAATTTTTATTAGCGTGGCAGTCGAGTTTGTTCAACGGATCAGCTCGTTTCGTAGAAGGAAGCTGTCGTTTGCCCAAAGTTGCGCGTGTACGAAATACACATTCGCATGGGTTCTACATACACTATGTATGTAGACGGGGATTTGCCGTAATTTCGTGTTACAGCTGTGTAAATGTCACTTTTTGTTAATCCCTATCGTTAAATTATTTAATCCCATTACAACTTTGGCGCTCGTTAACGGTATCGCGAAGTGCGCCGCGCTTGCGAGCTTTCGACGAAGAACTTTTTCCTTTTATTTCTCCGCTTTTTTTAAATTTTTTATTTTTCTTTTATTCGACGTAACAACACGAGTTTCTTGTGAGCGTCACGGCGTGCAGAACGCATGAGAGTAAACGAGAGTGGCGGAAAATATTAATAATCCACCCTGCCCGAAACTGAAAGAGAAAATGGAGAAAAATTTATATTCACGCATGTCTGGAAAGAACGCAAAGAGCCCGCCGAAACCGCAAATAGTAATTACATATGTAAACGCGTCGTTTGCGAATGAATCGTCGGTTCATTCCGCCTTAAATATCAAACGATTCACGAAACAACTAGTTGTGCATTATGCTTTGTAATTTCTTACTAACACGAAAATTCACTGCGACATAAAAAAAAGTGTAAAAAGCCATAAAACGTTAGAATTAATTAACGCAGAATTTAGAGTGGATCAAATCCTCATCTCGATAGAAGGAAAAAGTTGAATCGAATCGAATTTCGCGCGGAATTCGGGCTCTCGATCGGTGCGAGATCGAGTCTCGTTTCTTGCTTTTTGGATCCTCGGTAATACGTAGAGGGTTCGAGGGTCCTCGAGAGGCGGGATCGATTTCAGCATGGTCCAGGCGATGCGTTGGAAGGGTGAGAGGAACGAGAGAGGCTGAGTATAGGATGACGTTGAACCGAGAGAGCGAGAGAGAGAGAGAGAGAGAGAAGCGAAAAGTGGGAGAGGAGATGGAGAGGGTGGAAAGAGGGTGCAGGAATGG
This sequence comes from Goniozus legneri, assembly GCA_003055095.1. Taxonomy (NCBI): domain Eukaryota; kingdom Metazoa; phylum Arthropoda; class Insecta; order Hymenoptera; family Bethylidae; genus Goniozus; species Goniozus legneri. The sequence goes on from NCVS01000365.1 coordinate 7,929, forward strand.
ATCGCTGAATTTCTCGAATAATTAAGTTAGACCTCGGTGAGCTAGGGGTGGTCGCTTACCTACCAACACGCTCTCATACATTATGTACAGTCGGGTGTACATATAGAGTGGTTGGTGTGCGTAGAGAGAGCGAGCGACGTTGGAGAATCGTGTAGGACAGCGAGAACGGATCGAGCGATTTCGCGTGAGTGCGTGTGTTCGATATATAGATATACGCGAGGGAAAGAGCCAGTACGTCTGTGTGTAGGTGTACGTGTGTGTGTGTGTGTGTGTGTGTGTGTGTGTGCACCGCGCCCGGAGCCGTACTCCCTACGTTACCCCCTTGTCTGTACCGAACACGCCGGAGCGAGAGAGAGGTAGCTAGCTCGCGCGGTACACTCGGTGGCATTGGATATATACTTAATGAAGCGTAAATAATTGAGTAATGTGCTCCAGGCCGTTCGATCGGCGTTCCTATTGGTCAGAATTAATCTATTCCGGCGCATTAGCGGCCGGTATCTCTGCGAAGCCGGCCTAGAGACTACGCCTAGATACCATCGTCGGCTATCTCTCTCCCGCTCCGCGCCCTCGTGTCCGTTCACCGTGCTCGGATAGAAACAGGACCGGCGGGACGAGCATCGATGCGAAAAGATCATTAGACGGGCGCGCGGGGCCTCGTAATATAAGTCCATGTGCGAGCGCCTGACCTAATTGCCGTTATAAACGGGGATAGGCGCGCCGATGGAAAAATAATTTCTCTCGCGATTGATCGAAACGTTACGATTCTCCTCTATATCCTTTTTTCTCTCTCTCTCTCTCTCTCTCCTCTTTTACGAGCCGGTCATATCGGGGATATTAAATCTCGACGAAAAAAGGAATGCCTTGTACGGAATGGAAATTGGATGAGTACTTGTACGTATCTGCAACAATTTCGGATTGCGAGGTGCGCGCGCGACCCGGCTCGCTTACTCGCCTTCCCCTTTTCCGTAACAATCCCGGCTGCAGAACGGAAGCACCCTTCTACGTTCCCTAATAGACGTATCTATTCGCGCCGAGCTGGCCTAGTACACTCCTCCCCGTGCGCCGTGGAAAGATTGATTTTCCACCCTCTCGAGCCTCCCAACGCTCAACGATACGAGATATTCGGCATCCATAGACGTCCCGATATGTAACCGCCGATTTACGAGGCTGATCTCGTTACGCATCTCCACCCCCGACGCGCACTCGACGCTCCCTCGTCTTCCCGCTACTAGCGTAGCCAGCTAGCTTGTCCGTCCGCTCGTGATTTGCAAACCGTACATCACGCGACTGTCTACGCCAGACGGCAACGTCATACTCCTTCCTCGTCTTTTCTATCTCGCGCTCGATTCGCCCGCCGCTTGTTCGGTCGGTATTTTCGAAAATTCACCGCCCAAACGATTTTCATTCGGCGGAACTCACCAAATCGTCATTATTCGCCGACGATGTAACTAAGCGCCGAATACAAGAACCCGACGATCCCGTTCGTATTCGAGCGATTGGATAAACGCGAATTCCAAACTGAAAACGCGCGCGTAGCGTGGTAGGGATATTAATTACATCGTGATTAATTATTAATAGTATCGAGTGGCTGACGTGATAGATATAACGTTATCGAAACGGAATCAATTATACGTGAAGCGAAGGGATTGCGAACGGTTATAATCGATCCGGAAGTAGGTATAAGAGCGCTTCGTACGCTCATTGTTAAGTACATTATTCGCATTATAATCGCAATGATCAAGTCCGATTTGGACAAACCGTTTTCACTCTTTTTGCGATATTATATTGGCTTACGGGGTATTTTAAAACATCGAACCCTTGCAACTGTATTATCGAGTTTCTAACAAACTCTCTCTCTCTCTCTCTCTCTCTCTCTCTCTCTCTCGCGAACGAGTTAACTTCGTTTTCGCAACGATTTTCTCTGAGAATGATATCGACGAGTCATCAAGAGGGAGTCTTCATCCCTTCTCGTACATAATTTACCAAGTTTTGCTCCGCGCGCGCTACGATATCGCTAAGCGAGAATTATTCCACTCCAAGCTCGTGCATCTACGCTCTTCATCTACGGATATTATAGAAAACTGAAAATTACCCTGCTGGAGGTTCATAACGAGCATGGTAATTTTCCATTAAATACCAGTCGGCAATTAAAATCACTGATTGCGAAAAAAACAATAAAGATTTTTTGTGAATCCCGCTCTCGCGAGACACGAGCCAAGATTTTCTCGTTGTCACGGTCCTGACCTCCCCTTCGGTTCTATCCGATAGGTCAGAGCGAGAGAATCTTCGTGGGTCACAAGTGGCGGAATATGCTGCTCGGTCACACGCGCAGAGGTGGTTAGACACCGCCGAAGGGTGAACGAGCGCGAGAGATAGAGGAAGGCGGCGTGGAGAGGGCTGAGAGAGAGAGAGAGAGAGAGGGGGAGGGAGAGTGGCTTGCGGTAGCCCAGACAGAATAACCAAGTGGCATTCTCAGACACCACGGCACATTGATCGCGACGCATGCCGCGGTCTCCTCCTACACCTCTCTTTCTCGCTCGCTTACTCCAACATCGATTATATATGTGTATACGTAACCAAACTCGCGAACTATACATACGTTTCGATATATATTTCTCTTGCTTCAGAGTCATTTCATTAAAAACTAATTATTCTGCATAATTAAATGTATCGTTAAATTTTGACAAATCGTGCCAATTAAACGAATAAATGATACTATTTAGAGAGATATGATAATAATTATAATAGCGTGTGTCGGGTAATTGTGAGAATGAAGAGATTAATAATTTGGTCTTCTAATTTCTGAATTGAGATGTAATGTAATGAGAACACGATATTGGTATACGAGTCGTGTAATATATTAGATTCAGCAAAATATTTTTCAGATTTTCCGAAAAAATCGTTTTTCAGTCACGAACTTTTGCCCAGATAAAAAATTCAATTACCAATGTTCTTAATTAGTTAAATTTTGCTCTTTGACTATATGCACCGAGTTGAAAATTTTTTCGACATACACGGTTTATGCACAAAGCTCAAATATTTTCGTTTAATATAATTCTTTTACTTCTGAACTGCGTGAAGTATTATGAATACCGGCTGGGCATTCGCAAAATATTTTTCCACTCACTCTCTTTTGTATTATTAAATTGCAAGTTTTACGCTTACCGTTTATTTTGTAAATTACGTCCCTCTCTTTTTAGTGTTATTAACGTCGCGAATTTCAAGAGCGGATGACAGTTAATATACGTTTAACTAAAGCTCTTCTTTTTTTATTTGCACAATTTCTCTTTAATTCTACTTTAACTGCGCGAATTGTGCACGTTCGCGCGTTCAGCTCGCTAGCCGAGCCTTTATTTTTTATTTAACTCGAATAATTGCGTTCACGTGGAATAAATTTAATAAAAATCGCACGCTTTATAAAACTTGTCCCAGCGAACGCGGCCCGTAGTAATACAACTTGTGTATGTGTGTGGGTGTGTGTGTATTCGTTGAAATAAAAAAACAGCACGAGAATATACACAGAGAGGGCGTCCATATAAAAGTTTTGCTCAGCTATATAAAAGTAATTGTCCTTTCGGGACTTTAAAAATGTAAAATCGGTATTGGTTGTTGAAATTTTTCAGCGGTAATAAGAAACGTGGAAAGTTTATGTGAAAAGAGACGAATTAATTTACAATGATTGGATGAATTGCACCAAGTATCGAACTCGATACTCGCAGCGGAATATTCAATATATGCGAAAAATCTGCGATGAAAAATAAATATCAATATGGATTAAAAAGATGAGTAGAAGAGAAAGAGAAATAAAAAATACAAATAGCTATATATACATATATTGAATGGAATTTAATAACCTCGTATCTTGCGCAGGTGGCTGCTCTTAGATTTGAGATTTAATTTGATCCTTTGTTCTTGAAATATCGATAACGATAAAAAAAGATTACGTCATAACAATAGTCACGACAAGAAATGAACGATTCTGAATTGTCGTATGGTAATTAATGATATTTGTTCAAACAAATACGATATATTTTAACCAAAAATGGGGGGAAATGGGCGAAAACTCAAGTTCGATTTTACGATCGCGCCTATGCCAGCATATGGCGTTCATTTCCCATTATTGCCGGCATCGCTGAATTATTGGGACGATAATATTTTGGATCGATTTGTATGTGCGTACTATAGTACGTGTATACACGTTCAACGCTTGTACCGAGTGCACGTGTATTATATTTATCGCGCGATATTGATTACCGTTATTAGTTAAAATACGGACACGACTGTCCGATAATCTTACGAGCCCGTGGTTCGAAGTGAAATTGGACCTAAAATAAAAAAACCACGGTAAATTAAAACAAACTTGTAAATCGCATCGAACTATGCATTGTACATCGCGAAATAAACTCTCGGAGCGATTGAGAGATCAAAATGACAATAAACTAGACGTAAGAGGTACAAAATACAGCTGGAAGCTGAAATGAAATCAATGTCCGGCCAATGCAGAGGCGTTGCGTGGCAAAATAGGAAGTCGAGTTATTTCGGATATTAAACACGAAATTGCGTGTAGAATAGTCCGGAAAAGCTGGCACCGCGTCCTCCACAAGCCCCATTCAACCCCCACACGTGCCTCTATACTATATCTTCCTGTTTTCCGCTCATCGTTCGCTCTCTCTCTCTCGTTGCACCTATTATTGCATCGATAATACCAATTTATCCGATTATTCCTAATTTACGGAGAAAATCGATATATAATTAGAACCGCGACATACTCTCTCGCGGAACTCCGAAAACGACTGAGAGAATTAATTTCGCGAAATTGTTTGAAAAAGAATTAGATTCAAGAAAATGAAATTGTATTTCAGACGGTTCTTTGTACGTGCAGACTTTTGAGTTAAAAGGGGCTCGCTGTTACTGGAGTAACAAAAAGAGCGGAAGGAAAGATTGATGAAAAATCCAAAAAATTAAAAATTCCAAGCTGTTGCAACAATTTCGTATAAAAAAGTGGCTCTAGCTAGCGATTAGCATTGTGCGACTGAGCGCCGAGTGAGCTGGGAGTTTCTTGTTTTTCGCGTTTGTCGGAAGTGCGGATTTCGGTCGGCAAAGTCGGAAGCGTGCGCGGGAGAAAGAGAGGGGTGTGCAGTACCGTCGGCATATAATGGCGCGAGCAAGCGGAGGTGGGTGGCAGGTACTTTCTTTGAAGCCAGCTGAGCCACTTGGATGAGGCCGACGCGTTCGGCGCACATCAAAGAATGAAACACTTGAGAGAGAAAGAGAGGGACAGCGGGAGGGAGAGAGAGAGAGAGAAAGAGAGAGAGAGAGAGAGAGAGATACATAGGGGGAGAGAGAGGATCCCTCCCTTCTGTGAATTCCACAAGCAGCGTTACCCCTTCCCACTGGCATTCTCAGCCACGAACGTTGTCACCTCCGATGACCTCCGCCTCGCCAGCTCTATTGTCCCCACTCGACCGAAATTGGTCTCATTTTTTTCGCATGCACGCCCCGACTGACTGGGAAGAGAGCGAACTAGAGTCGACAATCCGAACACCCCTCTTCCGAATGCTCTTCTAGACAGGCTATACATTGGCCAACTCTTCACCGGGATGCTCGATTGTTCGCGAAGAAATTACGATTTTGTATAAAGATACGTGCTATTTTTCTCGGCTTTTTCATTCACTGCCTCGCCCCTCGTATTGTCGATTCTATTTTTATATAATATACTGATTGATTTCCATTGTAACGAAAACGGCTAAACTATTAGAATCCATGACGTTGGTATTGAATTTTTATCAGGGCCGAATAACCGATCGATTTGAATAATTCAACTTGGAGTTCTTTTTTTTCACATTTGGAAAATAATTTTTTTCCTCGCTCTCCGGTATTACCGGACAAACACGAACTGGGAATAAAAAATTCAATTCTCGTCTGGGCAGCCGATAATGCGCAATGGAACACGAATAACGGCGATTCGTCGGAATGCCATTAATTACAATTATCGAAACATTATTCACGAGGATAAAAATTGCAGCGAATACGAATAGTCTTCGTACGCGCGTTCGAAGTAAAACAATACTCGGTTTTACTACTTATGATATTATATTTAGTTTAATTAATTTTTCGAATAATGAATTACGTTACGCGCGAGGACGAAAGATAATATAATCGGTCCCGTTGGCTCTTGCCCGATCGACAGCGGAACATTTGTAATTTTCAGCGAATGGAAACATATAAATATCGAGGAAATTTTCGCAATCTCCTCCGCAATCATATTTGCAATTGTTTTCCCAATATCGCATCTCAAACAAGAAACGCAATTTCGAATTTATTTTTTCATTTCTCGGAGCATTAAAATTTGCCGATGCGCGACGGGATTCGTAGTTATCGCGTATAATTCTAAAGAATAATATTATTTTTCAATGGAGGGTGGCTCGTGCACGCGAGCGCTCGGTTATTTCGTCGATTCGACGTGTCTCTATTTTTTTTGCCCACCTCCCAACCGAATCCCACTCGCGCTATCGAGTGGGGGTGAATTAATTTGTAATCGCGGACGGTTTTTCAGCTTTCGAGAGTGTGCGATCGAAAAATAATCATTTCCGGTTTGCTGGATTGACTTGTTTTGCGTTTTAGGGAATGAACGGGTTGGAAAATTGCGACGTGGAGTTGCGCTCGAGGGGGGAAGCTGACGTCACCGTGTTGAAGCGCGCGTGCTAAATCCTCCCCCTTCCCGTTCCCCTTCCCCTTTGCGTTGCTCTTCAGCTTGCTTTTTCGTGGCTTAAAATTAATATGCATGGACCCGACTGCGAAACGTTTATCTTGCCTGCTTGATTTCGTTTTGATACGCCGACAAATTGCGTCGCGTGCGACGAATACGCGGCAAAATTAGGAGTGAGAATGGGAATTCAGGGGAGCGCGAACGCGCGCACGAGAGACAGAAAGAGAGAAAGAGAGAGAGAGAGAGAGAGAGAGAGAAAGTTTATTTTGTATACACAAACGATGCCGAATACGCTGATTGCAGGGCTTTGTGACTTTTTCGCGCTTGTTTCTAAGTTTGTCGGCCACTGCACTCGACATTTTTTTTTTACCCACACACAGAAACGGTGTCGTCGAGGATCGTAGATCGAAAAAATTTCACCTGAGTACGATAATATTCGGCAGCTGGTTCACGGTGCTCAGTTATGACGATTAAAAATTAATAACGAATATCAACAGTGCAGGAGTCTACAGTATGCGCGGTGCTTCATTATCCGAAATTAAAAATCGTCGTTCAAATGGCAAATTAAAAAAACGAGAGAGCGGCGAGAGCGGAAAAAATCCAACTCGCTGTGCTGTTCTGTAATTACAAATATCCACAAGGCGCCTGTGGAAAAATCGGTAAACAGACTCGTGATCGATGGCTTTGCCCCTACACGCTCCCCTCCCCTCTCCCGTTAGCTTTTTTCCGCGTTTTACGCGAATTACCATTGCAAACGTTACTCTCTCTCTCTCTTCCTCCTACTTCATGACAAAAGTGGCCTCGTCGACTCTGAATATGATTCTGCATTAATGCAACGTAAAAAAAGGGAAAAGTACACGAGACCCTAGTATGTAGATGCCTATTAACATCACGAATCTTTATAACCTTTGGTGTTTGGTAACGTTGTTCAGTTTTTTATCCACTCCGGTCTCTCCTCCCTCGTAGATGCATTATACCAGAGAAACCGCAAGCATATTCTGTCAATTTTCACGGAAATTTCCCTCTCGGACCGGTGTATATCGAGCGATCGCTATACAACTTGATAATGGCTACCAAGAGAAACGTAATTTATTCTTCCTCTATTTTGGCTTGACCTCTTGATATTTCGCAAATCCTTTTTTTAAATCACGTAAATTATCAAATATCGAATAAGAGAGAAAATGAGCAAAAAATTTTACGATCGTAAAACTTCAAGAGCAATAAAATCTGATTTATTCGAATACCATATTTCATTTCACGAGCGGGTTTTTAACAGTATCTATTATTATAACGATGTTATTGTTATAATGATGTTAATGTAGCGCTGCATAATTCAATTTTATTGCAGTTTAAAATGAAGTGACATGCGTAAAGCGAAAAATATTCCGATCTCGCAGTCTCGTTAGGTCGAGGACGCCTTGATTACGTTTATGAACGCATTTCAATGGTATTCGCCGAATACAAGAATATCCGATCAATTTTTCATATTGGTCACAGTCAAAAATAACGAAATGAAAATGCTTTGTAGAAAATGTCCGTATTAGGTATTTTCGAAAGGACAGGTTTATAACATACATATCTCATTGTTATTGAGCTGAACTATTTTTTCATCAAGCAGAATAGTAATATTATGCATCTTTGCGGCAATACGATAATCCGCATTGAATCACGTTATTGCTTTTACGATTTGGCATTTAACGCAAAACTATAGATGGTGATGTTTCGATCCTCTCGAACTACATCGCGTGTATTAAATATGCGTATATGTATGTAGATACTGAATAGAAAGATGTTAAAACGGCGGGACCAGCTCGAAAATAATTACATTTAATTATTGGCAAAAATAACAAAAGTGAAAATTAGTTTATCGAACGTCGGGATTTAATAATTTCGTTTAATCGCCGGAGCCATTGGGTAAGCGGTATCGGTTCATGTCGAAATAAATCGTTAACGAATCCACGTCGAGGGTGGGTGGTTATATGGTACACCTTCTTCCCCTCGCGAGTCTCGTTCGTTGGGCAAAAAATTCTAGCGGGAAAAAATCACTTTCCGAACTAGCGCCCGGAATATTTATGTTTTGACAGCGCGTATACCACTCGCGCCAATTAATATTTTACGAAGTCTACTGACCGTACGAAAAACGTCTAGATGGGTTTATCAATAAACACAATTTGAAATTCAATTTGCCTCTCGAATTTTTTCCTGCTTTTTCAATATCTGAAGTATTTACCCTATTTTCAAATTCAATTGCGACGCTTTATTCGCTGGTCAAATAATTCGATACAAATTAAACTAGTTCTCTCGATAAAAAGAAAATGGGAATTGCAGTATATAACTGAATTTACTGTAAAAACATTTTAAATACAAATAAAATGAAACGAGTTGACCGTACGCGGTTTTGTCGGCTCCACAAAGGCGCTTTTCTCTCTATCTCCCTTCGCCTCGTTCGTGTTTTTTGCCTCTCTCGGTTCGATCGCGAGCGGTTAATCGCGCGTGCCACGCGCCGCTTCGCTTTTAATCGCGATTATCAATTTCGGGACGCGCTCGCATAAAATAGACGGGCGCGCGTTTAATTGGCGGATGACGCGCTTACCGATGCGGTAATTTAATGTCAGCGCGTTCGCGTGTGCCCGGCCACCCTCCTCGCTTCTCTTTTCCACCAGACGATTCTCACTTTTGCCCTCGACCTCTGCCGCCGATGATCCGAAAGAACGATCGGTGACGGGAAACACACAGCCCGATTCACCGTTCGTTGATCAAAGTTTCACGTGCTAACACCACTCGGCCGAGTGTCATCCATCCCAATCAAAAACAGCTTTGCCGCTTAATGAGTTTGTGTAGCAATAATTAGCCGCAAAACTCTCGCTATCCGGTACAACGATCTTATATATATACACGATTTCGCGCCTATAACTCAATTCTTCTCGAAATAATACAACCGATTTTCTCGAAAATTGCCTTTTAATCAATTCTTCTATATTACTTCTATAATAGTGAATGAGAGAGAACGGAGAATGATAAATCGGCTGATCGAGAGTCGAGAGCATTTTTAACGAGGACTCGCGTGAAAATCGTTTACGTTATTCAATCAACCGGATAAGACCGTAACGAGCGGTTTGATTAAGCTCAAACCACCCTTATTTTCGCGCGCGCGCGCGCGCACGAGCGTTTCTTATTTTTTTCCCTTACACACGCTCCCTCCTTATTTCTCATTCTCTCCGTCTTTATTCTCGCGCCAATTAAACGCGCGCATCGAAAGCCCATTAGACGACGTCGTCAGCGAAATATCGCGCGGTTAATTGGAGCCGCGTTCGAACGTGCGTTCGCTCGGAACGCAATAGAGAAAAAGAAGAAAAAAAAAAAAAAGAAAATTCCTTGACGACTACGACGAAAATCGATCGTTCAATCGACCACTAATAAACCGGCAGGTCGGATCATTATTGCTTGTATACATGTACACCTACATTCCGGATTTTTAGGTAAGGATGCGGAAATTGGATTGAACGAAACAGCCGAATGGGGGAATTATTCAACAATCCATTAGATATATTATTACCGCAATTGCAATTCAAACGCGATATTGCGCTGTATAAATTCAATCAATGTTAATGTTTATTCTAAATAGCCAACTATGGCGATATCTATTATATATAAAATTGGCCTCGGTTAATAATGAACGTTTATTTCACTTCGCTATAATCACACCGTGTTTGCTAGACAAATATAACAATAAGACTCGAACAATTAGTACGAACAAATCAATTACAATAAATAATATCGAGAAGCGGGTCATAGTTGGATAGAAAAAACGTAGTGAAAAAAATCCGGATTCGAAAAGGCAATTCGTTCGCGTGTTCGGTCACGGGGAGCAGAAAAGAGGAACGGAGCGTGGAGGGGTAGGAGACGCGTGCTCGCGTGCACGCGCAAATAACGGTCAGTATTTTGCAGTAATATTTCACCGTAGCAGTTGGTATTAATTCGTAATATGTTACCGGCAAACTATACGAAAGCCGATCCTCTCTCTCTCGCGTAAGGGGGTGAAAGGGGGAGTACGCAGAGTATCGTCCCGTTACCCACCCTAATATATGGTCCGGTATTATTGCAATGCAATGGACAGAATACTGTCAAAATTTATCGGCAGCCGTTTTTCATGCGCCGCGTCAAATGAGCCGAGCGATTAAAGCGCGCGAATTAGCCTCCTCCGTCCCTCCCTCCTCCACTCTCTCGGTATGTTTCACTCCATCCGAACCCAAAATTCCGCGCGAATCGTCCAGTCGCGTGACAAGAAACAAATGGAGCCCCCTATTCCAAAACGATGGACCGATCGACGAAATTTCGTTCTATCTCGTTCGATTTTTCATCTTTCGGGTGTTTTTTTTCTTCCTCTCTTCCACTTTCGCTACGTTTTATCATTCGTTTCTTTACTTTCGTTATATGTTCTGTACGCAACATATATTGACAACTCTGACGCGGCATCGAGTACATCGGGTTTTTTCTATTCCATATATTTTTTCCCGCTACGTTCCTTCCTGGAAGTTTGATTGCGAATAATTTAATTTGCTCTTCGTCAAATTGTTGCAAATATTTTTCTTTTTGTTTTATATTCTTTTTCCTTCCCCTCTTTTTTAAATCATGTTTTTCGAGTTTGTTATCCGCCGAACAAATTCGACGTAGGAAAACATAGCTGTCAGTATGTACTATCTCCCAATCTACCGTCAAGATGAAAAATTTACATGCAGGAAATGAAAAAAATGAAAAATCGTAAATACACGCTATTCCGATACTGAGATATCAAATCGAACGAGATAAATCGAAAGGATGAGAGAATTCTCTCTCTCTCTCTCTCTCTCTCCTTCTCGCTCTTTGAATTTTAAGACTCGATTGACGCTGTAGGGTTACAACGAGAACGAGAAGGAGAGAAACTAACAGGAAAATAATACTCTCTTGATTGGCAATTTAGCTCGAGATTGCGACAACCGGAGAACTCCACAAAAGATCGGATCGTAAGGACGAAAGAGCCAAGTAAAACGCCAGCTATATCTTTCTCCTCGAGATATAAAAATACGGTAATTATTATTCATTTGATGATTTGCAAGGTGCGCTAATGGTGGTTAATATAAAGATAGCGAGCATGGAAATTCTTAAGAAATATGTATATAAAATTTATGATTTTAAAGAAGTCGAAGGAAAAGAAGCGAAAGAAGGAGGAATAGTATGTGTAATAAAAATGAAAAAAAAAACTGGGTAGGGTCGTTAATGGGGCAGGCGCTCGTCTTTTTATTCGCGAGGCGCGAGACACGCGGATAAATTTACGTAGAGAGAGAGAGAGAGAGAGAGAGAGAGAGGGAGAGAGAGAGAGAGAGGGAAAGAGAGAGAAAGAAAGTAACCCTCCCTGTAGTGGTCTAGAGAAGTCAGCACGGCGTACACGAGGGGTTTTTCGCGTTTGAGCCAACCCCTTATATGCTAATTATCATCGTCGCGGAGTCTCTTGATGTAAATGCCTGAATGCACCTTGGGCCCGTTAGACGAGGGGAGGTGCGACGAGAAAGAAAGAGGGAGAAAGGGGCGAGGTGAAAAGAGAGGAACGGAGGAGCGAGAAAAAGTGGAAGCGACATTTCATGCAAGATGTGAACTGTCTTCGACTACTCGCGCCAAAAAACTTTCACCTCGTTGGTTTCGAGCATCCACGGCTCGAGTTGAACCCTTCCACCTTCAACGTCGCGCGACTTCTCCGCATAAATCCGAAACGGGTTAAGAGAGTCAAGAGCGAGTGGCTTCCTGTTTAAATTTCTCGCCAGGGCGAATGACACGGTCGCGAGCAGACTGCTTTCCTGTTTTCGATCGTTGGAACGCGAACTCGCATCTTTTACCTACTTTTTCCGACTCTTGCGAACGAGAAGAAAAAATATAAAAATTAGGGAGAATCCTGGCAGCTCGGTGGAATTGACAGAGAGCACGCGATATTCACGAGAAGGGCCGCACATTGATCCTCGAAACAGAACGGACATAATTGACTTATCTTCGTTCGGATGTCATAGCGCCCTTCCGGACTCGTTTTCGCGTCTTATCAGCGTTTCGCGCCGGAAGCGGGAGATCTTTGGCGATAATGCGCGAACGTCCTCGTACCGCCACCCCCGCTTGCATTTAAGGACACACGAACACACACGTACGCGCGAGCTAGTCTAACGTTGCTATTCGCCTCTCTAAATTACAGGCCCGATATTAAGATCTCGCGATTGCGCGAAATGGTATGCAAAGCAATTCCTGTTCTGCTCGCACGCACGGATGCTTCTCTCTCTCTCTCTCCCCCCCCCCCCTCCCTCTCTCGGTATATATATATAATATATGTATACTATATCTATAGTATACACATAGGTTGGCAGGAGTGTGGAGGTTGATGGGTGAGTGGCGAGGGTTGGCGTCCGGTTTTTAACATACGCCACTACTCGAAGCTCCTATAAATCCAAGCCGACGTCTCGGAAGTGGGTTGGTGCTCTCTCTCTCCTCTACATTTCGTCCAAGAAACGGTGAATTACGTTGTCCATTCGCATATCGCGTACTCGTGTTTTCCGTCACGTGAGTCAAGTTTCTTCTCGCCATCCCCACCCAACACATGCGGGAAGAAAAGCTTACCGAAAAACGATTGCGTGCAATGTGTAGAACGTGCATGACATTAGAATTAATAAACCGTGAGAGAGATTTATCGACTCCTGATGAAATTTCAGCATTGCTGCATAATCAGCCAGCCGCTGGTATTTTAGTTCGTTAGCGAATTGAGACGTTTCCGCGCGTGTCCGGGAGAATAAAAATATAAGAACGACCGGAACTGTACTCGCTGGTATTCTGAATTCTAGTTGCGGGTAATCGATGGGAAATAAAAAGTCTTACGTATACTCGGCTGAATTAAAATGGCAACCCTCTATCGTCAGGGGTAGTCTTTACTCAGCTATTTTCGTTCCGGGAGAAAGGAGTGCTCGCGCGGCGAGTCATTGACTCCAGCGTGACGCACGATAACGCACCAGAAGATGAGGAATATCGACAACGATTTTCATCGGTACGAGCGTAGATGCGAGAATAAAAGCGAGAAGTCATCGATACGAAATGTAACCTATACAAGGGCATTGTTTTGAGAGTTTCAATGGCGCGCACACACGACACAATACGTCCCGTTCCACCGACCGTGCTCTCGCATTTTCTCTGGCTCCGTATCAATATCCATCCTCCTTCTGGCTCCCCGAAATTCTCCGTCTTCCGGTTGCCTAATTTTTCTTCCCCCATGCGAAATTCTCCTATAACGTTCGTCCGTTCTTATTCTTATATGTATATCCCCCGAGTATTTTCCTGTTTTTCCTATTTTCCTCGGTTCGTCCCATTACGGGGCATTTACTCGCGGCTTTGCGAACGCGGACCTTACTTCATCGCCGGTTTCTCGTACATTAGACAAGCCGGAATTAATTCGCTTCTTCGATGCTCTCCTGCCACTTCTCAGTTCTTACCGAGCTACAACTCGCGGCTTTTTTACTTCCTCGAGCTATCTCAGTTTCGTTCCCGAAATATGCGCTGCCAAATATAAGTCTACGGAAATTCGTTCGAAACCAATTATTTACTTTTGGCATGAAAATCGTTCGATAATTTTCACGAGTAACAATGTATATTGAAAATTTCTACAATGGAATCGTTTACTCTACATTTGGCTATAATATTTTATGTCTGAATAATATAGCGAGCGCACGCGCACGATTGGGAACGCAAAAGTTAATTAAGTTTTATTTGGTTCTGCGAAATCGCATTTTGGTATTATTAACACGAGTTTGATAACCAAACGAATATACGTAAACAATATTTTGCCTTAACGATATGTTTTATATTGACACGGTGTCGTGCACAATGCATGTTGGATGAATACGCCAGATTTTTTCCATTTTTTCTCCCCTCTTTTTTTTTTTATTGTGCACTTTTCGCATTGACGACTTCCACCCGCCATCCGAGACTAACCCTTTTGTAAATTTGTTATACCCATCGAAATTCTTTTCCCGATACAAAATAAAATGAAAGAAAAAAAGAAAAAAAATCGAATCGTGCGTACACGAGATATTTTTTTCCTTCCTCCCTGCCCTTTTTTCGGCCACGTCGGTCGATTTTTACGAGAATCGGCAGTTTAACGATGTAATGATGAAAGAGAGCCAGCCGGCTCGTGTATTTTTATATTTTCTTTCCAACCTCCACGGCCATTCACATTTCTCTCTCGCTCTCTTTTTTTAGTATTACGCCAACGCAGCCATAGCGTCGAATATTTTTTCGCGCCACCGTATTTCATCGTTTGCCGCGCTCTTTCTCTCTTCTTCTATTCCCTCTTTCACTCTCTACCTCTCTCTCTCTCTCATTCTTTCTGTCGGACTCTCCCACACTATCTCTCTTTTTCTCTCTCTCTCTCTCGCATCCACTGCACCGCTTAAACGCCAGGATTATAAGCGAACGATAAACTCTTTTATTTTATTCGCGCTTTCTAAAAAATTGTTCGTCGTTTATTTTTTTCCGTCCACCCCCCCCTGACCGTTTTTTACAACTTTCCCGCTACGCGATCGGTCGCAATTCGTCCCGATCCAGTAGAGATAACGGTTTTCCGCGATTCGCTCGGATCGTTCAACGAGAGATGTAAAAATTGCTCGAATCGAAATTCCGTGATCCTTTAATAATGTTAATGACGTGATTGCGGGTGCGAGATCGAGCTCGTTTAACGCGCTCAACGTTAATATTTATAGCGGCGTTATTAAACGGCTGTAAAAGTGCCTCTCGAATATCAAGCGACCGAATTAAAAATATTCATTCGCGGTTTGAAAATTAAAGAATAACACGTTCGCGGCTATCGAAGGAAACTGCGCTTTTGATACATTCATAACATAAAAAGATGAAGATAATTACATTTCATTGCGGACGGGAGGTCGATTTCAACGTTGATATTTTCGCTCACGGAGAGCGATAAACGTCTGTAATAATCAGTGTTCTCGATTCCGCGGTAAGAAATGATTTTTATAAGAGAGGTCCGATGGGCGGACTTGGCGAATTCTAAGAAAAAATATGCAGAATCGTCACAACTAAATAGATTTTTGAATCGCGTACCTATATAACATATCTCCGCAAAGTTAGCTAAAAAAAATCATTGCTCTGGAATTTTCATGAAGAATAATTCAGAATAATTGCAATGAAAAAGATATTACGAGTGCTACCGAAAACGCGACCGTGCATATTATCGTTGTATTTTATCGTTCCTATACTTATTTAAACTCGTATTTGATTACGCGGCTTAACGATATTATCGTGGCAACGACAATAATATATTTATATGCAAATCATATTTTATTGCGCAGGGCAATAAAGTTTATCCGCGGGTAGCACGAGAGAGGTTCCATGCATACGCGTATAAATTTCACGTATGAAAATTTGACGCGAACGTTATAACGACGGGTGTTCAATTTACTTCCGGTCTCGTTTATAGAAAATCGAATTCGTGATTTCACGGCGTTAAAAATTACAGGGATTTTTAATAATCAAAAGAAATTTGGTTGATCCGTATAATCGCATAACATTAAAATATTCTAGTGTTCAATTCACGCATCCACTGACATTCGTTCATGAAACAGTCAAAAACGGGATATTTTCACGGTTACGTCGTAAACGTGTTATATTTTACGTTTTAATTCGACTACGATATAGCGCCTGTACTCGCGCGAGAACTGTCGCTGGACAAATTTTTTATCCCCTTACTCGGAGGCTATTTTTTCCACCGAATTGACGAAAAGTACCAAATTGCGTTTCGAATTTCGTAGGTGAGGTGTACGAAAAGAGAACATATAGTAGTGAGCAAAATGAGCAGAACATTTTGATTTTTTCATTAGCTTTTTGTTTAAAATCTTATTGAAAATTGAACGGTACCGATATCCGCCTTTCATACGATTCTACAAATTGACAATATTTTAGTTGTATGTTCGATGTAATATTTTGTTAACTAAAATCCGATCACGAGGTAAAATTAGCATTGTTTGTTTTCGTAATAAAATTTCTCACAAAAATCAAAGCGTTCCACTTATTTTGCTCAGTACTGTATATGGGCAAATCGAACGTGAATCATGCAGGATTTTGGCCCAACCCCATCTCCTCTTTTCCAACTCCACCCGGGCACGGTTTATCGTTTCGCGAGTGTTCGGTAATCCGGTATAGCGCGCCTATATTTCTCGTTCGATTAACAATGAATCTTCCATAGTGGGGATCTGAAAAATAAATGAAACTTGAAATGTAAAAATGTTGGATCCCACCCGTGCACGCGTCGCGCTAAACCTCTTCTTTTTTTTCACCTGCGATTGGAAAAATTATCAATTTACCGGTTTTTATTTTGCAATTTTGGCAGATTGTTATATGAAATACCGAGAATATTACTTGTGGATTTACATCGTCGAACGATATTACGATACGGGAGATACTTAACGACGAATTAACGAGCGCGTGTATTCGCGGTCAGTATACTTCGTACACCCCAGCGGACCGAGCTGTTTCACCGCGACGACAACGTGCTCGCCACCGATTAACTCTCTCTCTCTCTCTCTCTCTCTCTCTCTCTCTCTCTCTCTCTCTCTCTCTCTCTCTCTCCCACTTCTTCTCTCGGCTTTTCCGCTCTTTCCGCTGTTTTAGCTCGGAGCGCTCTTCGTTACACGTGTCGAGTGGCTCACATTTGGCCGCTAAACCAACCTTGATAATTAACGAAACTTTGTAGAATAACCTCAGTCGATTCCAATGTCCATCATTATCGAACATTATGTATAGAGAAGAAATATTTCAAACTATTCAAAAAAATGAATTAACAATTATTCCTTTTTTACTGCTACCCTTCACAGTTGATATTCGTGCTGTAAAGTGGCTTCTCTATCCCTCTCTTTCTCATTTAGCTCGCATCTATATGGTCCCGTATTCTCTATCGTTTATTTGTCCCCTATCTCTCTCCTTCTTTCGCGTTATACATCGCGGCTTCTCCACATAACCCAAATCACTCTCGTCTGTTCTCTGCACAACAAACGACCGACACCCGATACCTTATTATGTTAAACGTTTCCGGATTTTGCGGTCAGATTATGCGGCCAGCCCTTTCTATTCCCATCCCGGTCGTCCATCCAGCTTGTTTTCTCGCACGCGTATACCGCGAAAAACCTGATTTGCCGGGAAAGGTTACTTTCCGAAACGCGACCACGATGCGGCGAGCGCTGCATTTGGATGATAATGTTTACGCGCGCCGCAGCTGACTTCGTTAACGGAAAAAAATCTGTTCGTCGAAGATTACAAAATAGACTAAAATATACGATAATGTTCGAGAACGAGCGTGCATATTTAATTAGTCGAATCATTTATTTTGTTAATTATACGGCTAGCGAGTACTCGCAATACGTTCCTGACGACGGCAGGCGCATGCCGATTAATTAAATGTCCAAAATTTCCAATAATTACCGACCGTAATTCGCTGGCGTTTTTCTATATTGGCAATTTATACTCGGTGAATACCGATGGCGCTGTAAACTAATCGGTCCATCTGCCAAATTTATACCTCTGCCCGTTCGACAAATTCAATTCAACAAAATCGAAAGAAATTTACTTCGATCGCTCGGTAATAATTTATACTAATTACAACGATGAATCCGATTTTCGAATGAATCATAACGGAACTAGTCATTTTACAAATAATTCGCAGTAATTTCTCACTGCTGATTGCGATTCGTTTACGAAATCAATCAGTCGCGTTTGGTAAATTTGATCTCACAGAAGATTCATCAAGCGTATATCTTCCGCGGGGAAAACCGAAATTAATATTTTTCTTAAACAGCATCGATGCGATATCGTACGCGCAAGCAGAGGCGTTTCGCGAGAAAATTTATCGAACGAGCGACGCTGATATATTCTTAAGTGACCCCGCTATAATCAATTTGGCTCGGACTTTTAATCTACGTAACACCATCGATCTTCCGCGTGCATGGTCTCGACGCATCGCGCGATCGTAAGGAGGAAGAAATAAAAAAGCCAAGAGTTGTAAGAGAGAGATAGATACTCGATCTCATCTAGCGCGATATATCACGCCGCTAACGCGATAATTTCGAAGAAATATCGACGCGCCTACGCGCCTATCTCTCTTTCCTATAACGTTTCGCGATTTCGACTTTTTTCTCGCTAAAGAAAGATCGATAGATCGTTGAACCGCGAACAATCATCCCCGCAATCTTCATCTTGTTGATGAATTCCAAGTCCGATAGAAAATTGTTAATCGTTCGCCACGAGTTATCGATCTCTCTCGCTGTTGTAAATTAATACTATTCTATTTATATTGTACACACGCGCATACACACATATGTATATCTCGCGAATCATTGAATTTTTCCAACACGGATGGACGCGACGAAATTTCTGGACAATCGCGCGGGAAATTTTGGCGCGTGCCGTTCGACACCAAGAG
Organism: Goniozus legneri; assembly: GCA_003055095.1. Taxonomy (NCBI): domain Eukaryota; kingdom Metazoa; phylum Arthropoda; class Insecta; order Hymenoptera; family Bethylidae; genus Goniozus; species Goniozus legneri. The sequence goes on from NCVS01000365.1 coordinate 27,128, forward strand.
GGGAAAAGTGAGAGAGCGAGAGAGGGTGAAGTGTTGCGAATTTTCCCGCGATGTTCTACCCCACGGGTATAATGCGGGCGTCATCGGCGGTCGCGGTGCGCTCGCTCGCGTGATTGTGCACACGCACCTCTCCAATTTCACTCCATCCCTCCCTCGCCCAATCAATCCGCACTATACACGCGTACGTATATATCGACGCGCGTTCGCCACTTTTGACCTCCTATCCGTCCATCCGCAAAAACCGCGGGTACAATGATTGCGGCGCGAAAAACCATCCACCCCGTCGGTGACGCGCCGCCCCGACGGGAATATCAAATTCGCTCGACAACTTTTTGACCGTTTTCTTCCCTCCCAGCGATTCCCGAGCTTTCGTCTTCCCGTTGTTTGCCTATCGATCAAGGATTTCGGAAAATTCGTATTTCTCGTCGGCGGGGATTAGTTATACCCACGCATACTCGCGTAACGAGAGAAGCAGACCGAATTTGATCAGCTCGATATTCGACCGATTGTAAAAAATTCCTACGAATAGAAAAATCCATGTCGCCCGACAGCATGCATACTCGGTTTAGCAGCGATAACGATCGCGGGTATGACAATGATTGCCGATCCGCGTGGCTAGCGATAAAAAAAGAGGGGAAAAAACGCCAGGAAAACTAAAAAAATTCACATGTCCCAACGTTTTCGGCAATAATAAAAGACCAATGACATATTTTATAGGTAAAATTTGTCGGCTGATATAAAAACATTGTGCGTGCGGCTCTTTTTATTGGCTATTTTAACGGGAGCGAGCGGGTTGAAATCACTGTCGGGCCAACCGATTCGTGAATTCCAGAATATTTTTCCGTCGTGCGATTGTCCTCTTTTTTTTTTATCCGGCCCACTCGTTCTCGAGCGTCCGAGCGAATCCGACCGGACGTGAAACGTTTATTGCTAATTTTATATATTACGTTTTTTTTTTTACGGATAAAGTAAAATTTTTGTCAAAGTACATACTGTTACGGAACAACTTGCGTTGATGCAGCATTCCAGATAGCCGAATGGGTGTACGATCTTTGTTGAAAATAATGAGGATATTTTGTAAAAACTCACCTGCAACATCAAAAAATAAATTTCGTTAGGAAAATACGTTCGTTCGTTGAAAAATTAAAAATAAATATGAATATTTTTCGCTATGTTTTGCTAAGTTATTAAATAAATTATACGTGTAAACAAAACAGAAATATGTTACAAGCAAAGAGGAAGGTAATCTCGTTAAAAATTTTCGACATTCGAAAATGGAAGTTAGGTATGAGTAAGATCGAGGAACGATTATCGGACCTTCCACGATAATCTTACTTATTTTTCTTGTCCGTTCTTATATTCTTCTCTTTTTTTAATTGTCGACGATCGCTTAAACGAGGCGTAAAACGTTTCGTGGCGCAACACGTGTAACGTCGCGTTAATTGCCCGATAAAAATCACAACACGCCAGGGCATACACACGAGAGCTCACCTGGCTGGGACGAGAGGGAGCGAGAGAGAGAGGGAGAGAGAAGAGTGAGAGAAGTGGTCTGACCGCGGGCAGACCGATCGTCGCGTGGCCGTAAAATTAAAAATGCCACGCGCGTATTCTCGTGTTAATCGACAATTAATTAATTAACCAATTAATTAATTAGAGGGCGACAGCCGAGAGGACGTATGACACTATCAACTCGATCGATGTTTCTCTTTGTTCTAAGGTAACCGAACTATCTGCAGATTAAATGGAATATTTACCAAAATAAGGAGACGAACGAGGGAATACGTTAGTTGACTCAACTCTTTATTTTCGCTCTTAAGACGAGGTACACGGGAAGATAAAAAAAAGTTTAATTTAATTTCCATTTATATAAAATACTAGATTAATTCTGCACATTTTCTTGTCCCTTTTGGTAAAAAAAAAATGGTAAGTAAAAAATTTTTGAATTTAAGCGATCGTTTTAAGCAGTTGACGCAACCGTTATTAAATGAACATTTGCATTATAAATAAATTCGCGACGAAATTACAAAAGTTGCATAAATTGCGAGAAATAATAATTTTATATAGTCCCTCTCGAAAAAAACGAGCGGTGAAGTTTTAATTAAATTTATGTATGAGGAAAATACGTACATCTTCGCCGTAAAAACAATTTAATTGCGCTACGTGTAACATTTTTTCTGTGGCATTATCATATCGTATCTATACCCGTAATTGTAACTTTCGTGTTTCAATCGTAAATAAAGTTTTCAAAGCCAGGGGTATAAAAAGCAGCCGCCTCGCGAGTTCTATTATGCGAGCTGCTAGCGATACGATCGCGCATAATATATATCGTGTAATAATAATTTTGCGTCGCCATAGCACAGACGCTCGCGCGTTCCGGTCCGGCGCGGTGCATCGGTATCTCCCGCGCGTTCACCGGAAGTAAGCCACGTACTTCCAGCCCCCCACCGCTCCGAGAATATAACATCGATTTAATTTTCAATAGAACCGCGGTAAGAAGACAATGGGACCGCGAACTGGCGCCGCCAGGCGATAACTCTGCTTTAGCTGCGAGTATACACACTCGTAATAACGAATAGAAATTAATCAGTTGTGTCTGAGTTTTACACGAAATAGAGTTGAACTCTGATCGATTCTTCCTTATTTTTCATCGCCCAATAATATCCTAATCGATGAAAAACGATCGAGTTTCTTTCCACGGGCGTTTTCGTTAAACTACGCGAAACGGACGAAACTCGAAGTACGTGTAGGTAGAAGAGGGGTTGTTAGAGGGATGAGATGTTACTGTGTGTGTGAGAGAGAGAGAGAGAGAGAGAGAGAGAGAGAGGGGAGGAAGGGAAGAAGAGAGCGAGGGGTGTCGGGTTTTACGATGAGCGAAACGCGAGCCCGAGACATAAACTTTACGGTGTTTATGAATATTTATATTAATCTACATTTTATGCCCGGCGTCTACGCGCGGTGCGGGCGAGCAGCCGTGAAAAAAAACGCGAGAGACATAGGCAGAGCAGAGGGAGGAAACGAGGAGCGGAGTGCGCAAAAAAACGACAAAGTCGAGTTTATCCGCGTGACGAGACGCGACAAACCCGTCCGCGTGAAAAACTTTGGATCGAGTCGCGCGATGATTTTTTTCGACGTCGGGCAATTTATTCCCGCGAAATTACCAACAATCTTATCGTCGCGGAGACTCCGAAAAAAAGTTGAGCGAGTCTGGATAATATGCATACCATTCGAGAATGTCGAAGAAGAATTGTTCCAAGTTTTGGCCGATCTAGCGCTGAAATCGCGCCCCGATTCGTTTTAATTGCACTTTCAGCGTTCGCGCGGCCAACACGGAAGGCGATAAAGGCGATGTAGGAATCGCACACGGGCTGCCTTACTGGGCCAATTACTCTTAACGACAGCCCTTATATTTTAATGCCGTGGATAGAAAATACTCATTTCTATATATTCTTGAGTGGCGAGAGAGGAAAAATTATTTATTATTCTGAAATATGTCTCGCGCGTTATTCAAAGGAACAATTCGCGAGAACTGAATTATTTTTCTTTTCGCTCCGGAACAATGCATAAAGACCGCAAACTTGTTTCTATAGCGGAAAAGAACGTTTTCGCTTTGAAGAATTAATGGAACGCCATTTGCATTGCTAAAGGTGCGAATCGCTCTGTCCATTTATTCCGTCTAACCCGTACGAAACGAATGGAGAAAAAGAGGGAGAGGGCGAGGGAAAAAAGAGTTTGGCAGGGAGTAACAAAACTGTGGCAATTATTCGCAAAAATTAAAGTTAACTCGGCTAGGGAATCGCAATGAAAATTACACAGTGCAATAGTAATCACGGTGATGGGTTGTTTCGTTGTTAAACCTCTCTTAATTGTCAGCTGTGAAACTCGAATAAATTTTTCTCTCCTATACACAGCACTTTCCGCGAATCGAATCCTTGCAACCTTTCGAATCGCGTGCGTGCATCGATTCATTATTGAGTTGGCCGTTCAAGTGGCTGTACGCGAAACTCGCGATGATTCAAAACTCTCATCGAGAAAGAACGAAAACTCGGATGTAGTAGGGGAAAGAAAACTCGACAACTCTTCGAACTTATCACGGTATATACGCTGTCAGAGTCGCGCGCGCGCGAGAGAGAGAGAGATAGAGATTCCCTCTCGCACGGTCACGAGCTTTCGCTTTTCGCGGTGGAGATATCGCGAGGCCTTTAACACTCCCCGATCTTCCCCTCGCCACTTCTTCTCCGCCCCGCACTACTAGAACGCGAACGAGGGAAAGAGAGAGAGAGGAAGTCTTCGCTCTTGAGCAACGACGGCCAGATCGATATACCTCGAGGAGACTAAGCCTCCGCCAATGGCTATTATCTCACATGTATATATATGCAATGTGCCCTACGTGCATTGCGCGATACACAAATACGTTTGACGCACACATTTAGTATACAGTAGCTACCTACACACGCCTGTCGTACACTTATGCCGTTTCGAGACGAGAGGGTGAGAGCGAACACACGTACAACTCCTACGTACATACACGCGCGTTCGGGTCTCGGTATAACCGGTCGGCCATATTGGATATTAGCCAACCAGAACAATAGTATACACAATAGTATGTGAGCTAGAGAGCAGTGTTTGGTACCACTCCCCCCTACCCCTCTCCTTTCCTCGCCCGAACTCACCGCGTTCTCATCCCGTCGTTCATTCCCATCCCATCCTCCCTCCTTCCTCTCTCCTCTCCTCTCCTCTCTCTATCTCTCTCCCTCTCTGTCTCTCCTACACGTACACACACACAATACACACTCCAAACAACCCCCGACCAACTCACCCCCTTAGGAACCTATTGCATCGTAACCCACGATGCAGCAGCAGCTTGTTGGTGTTTGCGAGGGCGCATATATTGTCCGCATTCTCTGCACTTTCGCGTTCGAACGCACCCTTTAAGACAATACGTCGGATAAGTTTCCGTTCCCGCTTCGGAAGTTGCGGGATAGGTAACGAGTCCTTTTTCACCTCCTTCCTATTCCTCTTATTTTTTTTTTTTTCGTCATTGTTTTTTTCTCGCCCTATTCTCTTTGACACTTCAGGCGAACGTATTCGTCTACTTCTTGGCTTTCGATTCAAAAATTTTTCATAACATCGGGTCGATTTTAAGGAGAGCAAGTTCGATCGAAGATTTCACCGATGAAGTGCAGGATGTATTTCGTTTCCGTGAACGCGAAACACGACGTTGACGCGGTTCATTGTTCTCGAAACGTAGCCGGAATAACGGAGGCGAATGTGCCAAGAGAGAAAGAGAGAGAGAGAGAGAGAGCGAAGGCACGCACGGCGGGCCGTGTATCGAAGCGCGCAAGTGAGAGACACCCCTCGTCTTTCGGTGCATTCGGTGTACACTCTCGGCAGCACCTTTCGCCCTCGCGCGCGTTACGCGTGAAAAAAAAAGCCCGAAGGCTGCGCGAACTTTTGCGCGCTCGAACAATGACTCGCGACATATAGTCGTGATTTTTTTTTTCATGCGTCTTCCCTTCCTGTCGAGAAAACAGGGTTGAAGGGTTCATTATGAGTTGGCTATTTACACAAAAGGGTTGCGCGCCGGGTACATTCCGTACGAATTGACGATCAAAGATGATAATTAGCGCTCTCATTATTCGCCGATGTTAATTACGGGGGGCTAATATCGTTCAGGGAACTTCGTTATGTGCCTCGTATACTTTTACAAAGACTATTACTGTGTATATACGCGTATATAGGTATAGGTATGCGCGCAAGAAGTTGAAATTGCGCACCCCGGAGCGAAAATTGGAGACGTCGCCGTGAAATAACTAATTTTGGTAAAATTAAGAAATATATATATATATATATATATATATATATGTATATAACTTTGAGGAAAAAAGAGGGGAATAAAAAAACTCGGCATTTCCGCACGTCCCATAAAAGTCGTCGTGCGCCGGCATGCTAAATAATAAAATTCACAACGCACGCGGGTTTTTCGAGGTCCGGTAAATTTTTTAATAGCAGCTTCGCGTTAACGAGAAACCTCGCGGCTTTCCGCGGACATTTTCCTATGCATCGAGGACGTTCCCCTCCGCCTCCTCCACGCATTCGCGCACCCACAATTCCATCTACCGCACTCTCTTTTAACCGGGCGGCCGGCGCGGATGGAATCCACTTAACACGTGTCGCGCGACGCGAAATTTCGCAAGGACATCTTATAAAATTAGCGCGGACTTCGTAACTCATCGCGACTCGAACCGGGGTGAACGGCATCGATTATTGACTCGTCTCGCTGCGAGAATACCCAATCCCGTTTCGTCGATTTTTTCTCTTGAAATTTTTTCTACGTAAAGCGAAGATGTGCATCAACGACGAGAGACAAAAAGCAAGGCGATATCGAGGAATCGTTCTCCGACAAGAGCGATGACGTTATGTGCGTTATATTCGAAGCCGGTTGTTTTATAGCCAGCCGTTAATTAAGTTCATGGTAACGGAGAGCGAGTTCAACGCCTCCGCGGCCAATCAACGCTTCTCTCCTCGTCCTCCTCTCGTATCGCCGCACCTACGCGTTTTAACAACGGTTCAACACACTGCATAATTCGCAAATCGGATTGATAATAATTCATGTACAAGCCTGAAATAGGCGTCGAGCCTAATATTAGACCGGGAAATCCTCCTCGAGCGACTAGTCTCTCTCCTTTTGCATGGCTCAACACGCCGAATTTTGTACTTTCTCTCTTCCTGTATCGTTCATTCTCGAAATATACAGCAGATGCGTTCTCCCTGCACCGACTGTACATCGTATTCGCGCACGTGAATATATTAGGGTGGTACTGACGCTCTCTCTCTCTCTCTCTCTCTCTTCCCCTTTGGAAACTCAAACACATACAAATTAACGATATTACTCGTACGTGCGCGTGCCTACCGCCCTGTGTACGTAGAACGGAGACATAAAACGTGGGTGGTTTGAGCGAGGAGGTTGGGTGGCGCTGATGGCGAGAGACGAGGTGGAGGGAGGAGGTGGCGCGTCAAGGGGCGCCCGACTTGGTTGCGCGCCTGTGTATACGACGGGGGATGAAATATTATAATACGTCACTTGGCAACTGTGCTGCGCCATCGAGCGCCGTATACCAAGTTTCAAATACGCTAATTCGAAAGCCACCCTCGAATCA